>JACEGR010004622.1:0-84833 GCA_014170235.1 Listronotus bonariensis | reverse complement strand
TTCTAAATTAAACTACAACATTGATAAATTATATTTCATTTCTGACCTGTAAAATTGAAAATATCATGACAACTTCTAAATCCTAAAACCACAACTCAAACCATTCAATGATGAACTGGTCATTCAGAGAAAAATGTGATAGCGTGCTTGATCTATGTAATACTTCTCTTTCTTTTAAACATAGTCCAATTAAATACGAGGGTTCCTCACCTGGGCGTTTCTCTCTTCTTTCCATTTTATGGTCAAACAGTGCCATTGATTATTTGCAATTGATTCTTCAATGTGTATACTTGAACAACTACTGAGCTCCTCTTCAGCATTATTTATTTCTGGAATTTTTCTACCTAATCATCAGCATGATGTAAAGACATTCTCTAAAATCTGGACTCATCGTCTTGAGGTGAAATCTGAGGTTGTGGTAAGTCATTTGGATTAAACACTTTTCTGAATTTGTCATCAGGTAAACTGTAATTGACGTCTTAGGTAGTTGTCAAATTCATCTAATAGTATATTTAGCAAAGGTTGATGGTCAGATAATAACATACCTTTTCTTATTGTTTGTAATGTAGTCTTTTAACAAACTTTGATTGTTATGAATACTAAAACACTGTACATTATATCTAATAGAATTCAGTATCTTGAGTCCAAAATCTGTTGTTTCTATAATTGACATAAACCATGTCGTTTTCTTGATAATTGTTGATAATCTCGAGCTGGCACACAGGCGTAATATAACTAGTAATTCTCATTTTCTTCCACATATAGAATTGCAGATTTTTTCTTTCTGGTGAATTTTTTATTTGAGACGATCTGTAAACCTCAAAAATGTATTGATACCCCGTCCTGACTATGCTTTCCCTTGACTCAATTTATGTGAAGAGCCTTGAAAGCGTGTCAACAAATCTCTCTGTTTCAGTTTATTGATTTGAGCTGAAAATTAGTTGTTGCTTCCATGTTTAGATGCCATCTTCAAAGAAGCTAAATATTCACCTGTAAATTGTCCACTCATTATCTGAGATACAATTGTCTGACTGGGAACCAAATCTGGAAAATACTTCTTCTAATTTGGCAACTGTAAAACTCGACGTGATTGATTTGGTTTCAAAAAACTCTTGGCCATTATTTCTGAGTAGGCATCTATGATGATTAAATAGTAAAAACCACTTATGGGACCAAAACTACACGAACACTGCTGCCAGGGGCCTTCTGGTACAGGCCATGCTTTTGGAGAATTTCGTGCAGACTCCTAGATGACTCAGGCGCAATCTGGTAATTTCGCACAAATTGACAATATCTTTATCTATATTTGGCCACAAACAGCATCCTGAGCTTATGGTTTTCATTCTTTCTTGACCTGATGTGCAGTATGTATTAGGTGTAAAATTTTGTATTGACATTTTGGTGGAATGACTATCTGATTACCAAACATGAGACAGCCTTCTCGTAATAGATAAAGAATCTCTTCTGTAGTAGAAATTAGCACATTATCATCAATACTTTTTTACCCTCTGGCCAACCGTGTTCGACATAATTGTAATGACTTTTAAATATGTTGGGTTTCTTTGAGTTTCTGATAAATCATTTTAAAACTAATTGGTAGTTCTGCAATTATTTCATCAAAAATTTGAGAAATATCTGATTCAATGTCTATTTGAGCAATAACAAAATCTTCATCGCTTGAATACGGTTGGATTTACTAATCTTGATAAAACGTCCTGCATGTCCAAAATCTGTTGTTTTTATATACTCAATTTTGAAGTCATATGCTCTGAGGATTAAAGCCCATCTCTGTAATCTATTTGCTGTGTGAACTGGGATTCCTTTCTTGGAACCAAAGATTGTAAGTAGTGGTTTATGATCCGTTTGTAGTGTAAAACTTCTTACCGTATAACATTCGATGAAATTTTTTTAACAGCAAAAATCAATGCTAATGCTTCTTTCTCTACTTGACTGTATCTTTTTTCAGTGTCTGTTAAAGTTCGTGATGCATGCCTATAGGCTTAATTGAACCATCTTAAATCTGTGTAAAATGCAGGCTCTATACCAGTAATGCTTGCATCGCCAGCTACAATTATTTCATACTTTGATTGTAATTAGTGAGACTAACGTACGTCTGATTGTAAAATTTCTTTGAATTTGTTAAAAGATGATTGACATTGTGCTGTCCATGAAAATTTAGCATTTTTCTTAAGTAATTGGTTAAGTGGGTGCCGTAGAATATGCATATATCTTGTATAAATTTTCCATAGTAATTAATTGCGCCTAGGTAGGAACGTAGCGTGGTAATATCATGAGGTGGTGGCATGTTTCGAATGGCCTGTGTTTTTTCATGATCTGGTTTTATACCGTTTTCACTTAAAAATATAACCTAAATATTTATTTCTTTGACATTAAATTTGCATCTTGTAACTTTAAGTGGAAACCAAATTCTTCGATGCGCTTTAGAACAAGATGCAAATTTTGGGCATGTTCGGCTCTCGATTTACCAGAAATTAATATATCATCAATGTAGGCTGTAGTTCCTGGAAGACCTGACAACATTGTATCCATAATTTGTTGAAAAACGGTATGATGGTACTTTGATTCCAAATGGCATTCTGTTATACTGGAATAACCCATGATGTGTGTTAATTGTTAAAATTTTCTTGGAATTTTCGTTTGATCTTCTGATTTGAAGGAAAGCATCCGACAGATCAATGATGCTAAAAATTTTAGCATTTGTAATTTTGAGAAAATGTCTTCGACCGTTGGTAATGGATAATGGCGTGAAAGAAGTGCGTCTGTTGAGGCCAGTTGAGTAATCACCACAAATTTACATCACCGTTTGATTTCTTGGTAATAACAATGGGTGCCGCCTCAACTCAGAATATTCAACGGGGGAAATTATATTTAATTGCTGCAATCGCTGTAGTTCTTTATCAACTTTATCCATAACTGAGTAAGCAACAGGTCGTTTTGCTTCTTTAAAAATAGGAATACTTTTTCTTTAACGTAATCCACTTTAGTTTTGATACAATGTCCTAGTTTTTCTTGAAAACTTTTGGAAACATTTTTTTAAGTGATTCTGCATCACTTGGTAAGTGCTTTTGAATCAACACTATTACAAACTGAATTTATTGGTACATCCCATAGTTTAAATTTTGTTATCCAATCTATCTCTCAATAAATTTAGGTTATTAATTGAGTAACAAAACATTTGCCTTCAAAATTTTTCCTGATTAAAAACCATTGTGCAGTAAAATTCCGATTCCAAACTTAGTTTATCACCTGAGGCACTCTTGGTCTGCATGATTGGTTGTTTGACATACTGGTTTTCCAATTTTTGACCAAGTATTTTTGGAAATGACTGTGATATCTGAAGCTGTATCAATTTGTAGTTTCAACAGGAATACTATTAATCTTAACTTTTAAATATTTTCTTTCAGGATGTGAACCAATTTGATTTACGTCATAAATGGCTTGAGATCTTTCATTTCTTTGGTTATATTTTTTTCTGTTGCTGGATTCACAATACCTGAATTTATGACCTTTTTCACCACATTTTTCACATACAAGTTCTTTAAAAGGGCAAAACTTTTGCGTAGTGGAAATCACCGCAATACCAGCATGCAGATTTTGGAATTTTTGAACATTTTTTTGTATTTATAAACGAGTGTCCTTGTTGATCAGTGTGCTTATTTTCAAATCCGAAGTTGACATGATTACTGTTTCTGACGTTTTGAGATTCTATTGTCATATTGGTTATTTTTGTGTGTTGATATTTTGTTGATACTGTCATGTTTGTTGTTATTTTCATCATGTTTGAGTCATGCTTTAAATTCAGAAATCTGTTGCACTCCGCACAAGTTTTTCCAACGTTTGTGATTCAGTAGTATTGGAATCTAGTTTAGATAAAATTCTTTGTACTGTATATCATAATCTTCGCTACATTTTAAACCGCAAGTAAAAATAAGGCATTTAAACTCATCCGAAGATATTTGGTTGATTTTAAATTCTTCACAGAGTTTGTTTACTTTTTGCTGCAAAGGTAACAAAATCTTCAGATTCATTTTTCAGTTAACTGCATACATTGATATCTTAAATGAAAAAAATTGATTGTTTCTTACCAAACATATTTGTTAATTTTATTTTTGTTTCATCAAAACTAAATTCTTACTTTCCTTAGGTAATATAAAATTTGTATATTTTTCATGGCATCCAGTAGTCCAATTTTCTAAGTAAAAGCCTGACTTTGCGGAATCTGAAATGCTTTCGCATCTTCCATAAAAAGGCTTTCATACCTTTTTATACCATGCTTCGAATGTATCTCCATTTTCTGGATCATAATAAAATTCTTTATGCTGTTTCCCAAAATATCCATCCGAAATTCTTCATTGTTTTGATTTGAGTTTGTGCTATGTGTTCCAAAATATTTTGCAAAATTTGAAAACATTTCTTGTTGACTTTTTAGGATTTCTTGCTGTGCTTTCATGAAGTTAGTTCAAATTTTCGGCCATTTGTTCCGAATTCATAACGACTGTACCAAATTGTTGTAGTTCTAAATTAAACTACAACAATATAAATTACATTTATTTTTAATTCTGTAAATTGGAAAATATCATGACAACTTTTAAATTCTAAAACTGACAACTTCAAACTATCTAACATGAACTGGTCATTCAGGTAAAACGATAAGGGAAGGTGTGTGTGATCTATAACACATAACACACATAAAAGAGTTTTAAATATGTAAAAATTTTTATAGTGTTTCATAAAAAATATATTAAATTCTGGTAAACAAATTTGAGTAGCCTATATATAAACAAAAACATTTTTTTAAATCGAGTTTTGCTCTCTTTCGTGACATGGGGTTGAACGAAATCTCTTGCCATAGTTTGGGTGCTATAGAAGCCCGACGCACCAATGAAACACCCTGTACAGGTTGTTGCAGTTTTTGTTTATTTAAATGTTTAAAAATACATTCATTAAGACAGGGCGCGAAATAAGACCCGCGCATCGCATGCGACGCGAGACAGCACAGCGCGTACTTTTGTAATTTAAAAAAATTAAATTAAATAGCGGGAAATTGACTAGCGACGTTACGTTTTGCGAGTCGCGACAACGTGTGCACGCGTTGCTTTTGTAGTAGTGGCACAGTTTCTCGTGTCGCGCGCACTCTTTGCTTTCAAATCAATAGATTTTTTGTTGTTTGTGGATATTCTTTTGTGCACCCTTATTGTTTCTTCTGTTCTTTACAAAATTTCTTGACTAGTAAAATTTTAAAAATAAAAAAACAAGCACTGGTTTTTTTTATTTATTTTAAAATTTATAATAATAATATAAGTTATTGGTATTTAATTTAATGTTGATTGTTATTGCTATAAAATTACATAGCCCCACAAAAAAAAAAGAAAGTTTATACACAAAAATCAGACATATGTATTCCTATGTATTTTTTAACGCTGAATCCGAGCTCAGAAATAGCTCTACACCTCTTAAATTAGCCCCAGGGGCCTTTGTAAGCCCTGAAATATGGTTTCCGGGATAAGGCCGAGTCGAGGGTGCATTCTGAAGCCATAGCCGGATTTGTGCTCGACAGGTCTACAGCTAACTGAAATTTCCTGTTTGGGCCAGGGAAAATGACCCCTTAGGGGACAAAAGTGGTGTTTTCAGGCGTAGCAATAACAACAGTGAGATATTTATGCAAATTTGAATTCTAAGCCTTACAATATGCGCAAAAAGTTTATGGCCCTTTGAAATTTCCAGTTAAGGACAAGGAAAATGACTCCCTAGGGGCCAGAAAAATAGTCTTTTAGACTAAGCAATTACAACAGTGGGCTTTTATGTATTTGTAAGTTCTAGAACTCATTCTGAGCACGAAATGATTTTTGCCAGCTAAAACTTCCAGTTTAAGGCCGGGAAAATTACTATTAGGAGCCAAAAAATCGTGTTTTGGAAGTAAGAATTAAGACGATAACATTTCTTATGTACCATTTAAATTAAGCACATAAAACTGAAACTGTCAAGATTGGGACGTGAAAAAAACGATTTTCCGGCTCCAAAAGGTCATTTTCCGGCCAAAAACTTTTCTAGCACGGAATAAGATCCAGAATTTACCAAGACATCAAAATCTTACTTGTGATTATTAAATCTAAAAAACTATTTTCCGGCTCCTTAGGGGTCATTTTCCTGGCCCAAACAGAAAAATTTAATTAGTTATAAACCTGTCGAGCACAAATACAGCTTTAAGTTCAGAATGCACCCTCGACCCCTGCCTTATCCCGAAAAACTTATTACAAGGCTATAAAGGCCTTTTTCTAAGCTTGGATTCGGATTCAGTGTCGGAAAAATACATAGAAATACATATTATTTATAAAAATTAACACAAAAGTTTTCTGTTTTTGTATGTGCCCAAGTATGACCGATATGGTAACACAGGTTTTACAAAATAAAAGAGCCAGTGCTAGGTATAAGACAAAGATTTTCTCAATTTTTTTTTCCACTGAGCACAAATCTGAAGTCACAACTAGAAATCAAACTTTGCTGATGCCAAGAGGGCACTGGCTTTTTTTCTGTCAAATAGAAAAAGAGGTTGTTTTCAGCTCGTTTTAAAAGCCTGTGTAAATGAGCCTGGGCGTCAACTAAAAAGAACAATAAGAATGGATCTAAAAAATCGAGTTGCCATAGAAATTTGAAACAGTTAAAATATACATGGAAATTTTAACACCAGAGTTATTTTCGGTTATACCGGAAGTGACCAAAAAGTAAAAAAATATGGTATAATTTTTTCTTTTTACATGCCATCTTTCATTACTAGTCTTATTTTAATTTTTCCCCTAATACCTAAGAAATTATGTCTAGTAAAACAATAATTAAGCATATGTAAATTCCTAAATAGATTTTTATTTTTCGTTGTTGAATCACATACATCAATTAGTTTTGACAACAAAGTACTTTGACACCCTCTATCAGTGGGTTAAGTACAAGGTGTCTCTAAAAGGTCTTTTAAAATACCACTACTTATTTTTTAAATCAAAATACAATTATCGAATGCAATTTACCTAAGTCGAAAATTTTATTTTTTGATACGATAGGGCGTCAAAGATTTTATTTTATTTTAGTTGATTTTAAATATTTTACTTGTTATAAAAAATTTTTTCTCAAAATTTAGTACTTAAAAGTCGTTCAGAGTAGGAAATTAAAATATGCTAATATTTTTGTGTGTAGAGGAAGCTACCTGCGGTCCTTTACTTAGGTTTAAAGTGTCAATCTTTTTTCCCCAGTATATTATAATTTTAGTATATAATTTTTATTTTATCTTATCTTTTTTGTACAAAAAGGGTACACCTAATAAATATCACTGCAAGCAACGGTTTTGGGATATTTTAGATGAAACATTTTATTCCATACAAAGGTTTGTCATTGCATTTATTTACGGTTTATCTAGGCCACCTGGTAGTGTACAAAAGGTCTGTACAAAATGCGACCACAAATTCTTTGGGCGAAAATACAACGATTAAATTTAATTTACCTTTGTTAAAAGATTGTTGGTTTGCAAAAATACAGGGTGTCCAATTTTCAATTTATTTTTACTTGGACACCCTCTATCTTGCAAACGATTAACTTGTTTTATTTTTAACACGCTTTTTAATATAGGTATTAAAACTTACGAAAAACAAAATAAAAAATATGGTTTACAAAATAAAATTGCATGTATGACAAACATATATTTAACTTGTTTTTATTTTTATCTTTGGACAATCCACGAAGGCTGAAAGCCTGAATACTAACGTACCGTGGGTGTCTTAAGCAAGGTAAAAGAAAGTTTCTTAACACGGGACTTAAAAACTTGAAGATTTGGGGGGCAGGAAAGACCTCCGCTGGCAGTAGGTTCTACATTCTAAAAACTCTAGGGATAAAAGAACGAACGAAATGGAAAGTTCGGGGCCTGTCCAATTGGACCGTTTAGGGATGCATACGTGCGGCACCATGAGTTTCTTTGTTGCGGAGCGGCAAGAGGAGGGACTATGGTGGATAATTCGTCGAAGCGGAAGCCGTAAAAGTATCTATAGAAGAGCGATAGATCTCCCACAGCTCGACGATGGCCAAGAGAAGGAAGTCTTTGAGTAAGTAAAGGATCATTAATAAGACGAACAGCTCTTCTTTAAATGGCATCAAGAATGCTGAGGGTTGTAGGGGATGCCATTCCCCAGACATGAGAACAATATTCCAGCGAGGGTCGAATTTGGGACACATACAAAGTGTATAAATTGGAAGGAGAAAAATACTTTTTGGCTCGGAAAAGAAATCCAAGCTTTTTTAAAGCCGCGGTGGCTATAGATACAATGTGTTTATGCCAGTTAAGGTTATTCTTAAATGTGACGCCCACAAGGTTAAATGTGTCCCCGCTTTGCAAAACCTGACCACTCATAAGCAAAGGGTAAGTGTTTGATGATTTTTTGCGACAAAAAACATCATTGTGTTTTGGATGCAATAAATTGAACGATTTTTGGCGCCCCAATCCAATATCAAATTGAGATCCTGTGAAAGAGATATCTGCATCGCCCTGCGTTTACTTTCCAAGTCGGGTTGAGAGATTGGTTTGAAAACCTGAAAAGTGGAGTGAAGGGTACTATCGTCAGTATAACTATTAATGGGATTGGTTGTGGAAGAAAGAAGGTCGTTGATGTGAAGAAGAAACAAAGTTGGTGCTAGTACTGAACCCTGAGGCACTCCAGCAATAATTTCGTGAAAGCTTGAAGAGTGGCCATCAACAATGACTGATATACGTCGATTAGAAAGATAACTGGAAAGCCAAGAGCAGATTTTAGTTGAAAGACCGTAGGAGGGAAGTTTATTAAGAAGGGCGTCATGCCAGACTTGGTCGAAAGCTTTAGATATATCAAGAGCAACGATCTGGGACTCACCTAGAAACTCAAGAGACTTGTTCCAGTTGTGCGAAACGAAGGAAAGAAGATCTGCTGTATATCTCTTTTAACGCAATCCGTATTGCCTGTCATGTAAAAATTTATGCTTTTCTAAATACCTAAGAATTTGCGAGTTAATGGATTTCTCCATTACTTTACAACTGTTATATTTTATGTAAATTAAAGACCTTTTTATTTTTATTTGTTAACCGTTACTATAAAAACTTTTATAAATATTGAGTCCCTTAATATTTTATGAAAATTTTGTCATATTTAAATGTATTATGAAAATATAGGGTAAATAAACTTACATTTACAATAAAATATCAATAATCCATTGTACGGAATAAAGGCGAACAAAATAAAAGTCTTTAAATAGAGTTTATACCGCTTAGTTTGCAGTATAACCTAACTAGGCTATTGATTATGTACTTTAAAAGGAACTACAACGTTAAAGGGGTTTTATTATTTTATATGGTCAATGGACCCCCAACTATTAAAAAATCGCAGTGCTACTATTTGAAGGGGTGCGTTTTTGAGAACGGGGTGAAAACAGCGTCTTTTCAGTTTTCTGAGGTTAGGTGGAAAATTGCGAACTTTTTCCAGGTAGTCGTCAACAGAAAATTTGAAGGAAATTTAATTTCTAATCGAATAACACTTGCCGAATTAAAAAAATATTTGTGACAAAAATATGCTTAAAAACAAAACCAAAAAAAAACGCAAAAACGCGTTTTTATATTTTTTTAAATATTTTTCCCTATACCTTTTTCCATAGGGGTTTAGGTTTAGGCATTAGTATATAGAAAAATAACCTCCTTTACAAAATAATCCTAAGTAAAAGTCTTTAGTGTTAATAGTGTTTGAGAAACGATTTTTAAAGTTTGCCACTCACACAATTTTTCGGCAATTTTACCTATATTTTTTTGCAAACAATATTATGTAACTCTTTTCTACTTAGCTATAAGTTTAGGCAATGGTAGATTCAGTTGCCAGAAAAAACAATAACCCTTAAAATAACCTATAGTATAAGGCTGCAAGATTATGTATAAGTTAGATAAGGTCCTTCAAATGTTTCTACTTTCAACGATATGTAACCTATCTTTTTAATTTCTCGTTATAACTTTTTCCTTATACATTTATGTAGATATGATAAAAAATAAAAAAGAAAGCCTATTTTTTTATTCCTAAAATGTTGTATTGTGAAAAATGCTGGAGTTAATTTTAAGCAAAATATGGTTAGTCAAAGTGTCGTACTGCATCGATTTTTGTTAATTTTTACGTAATTTTTTTTAATTTAGGAAAAAATCTTAATTTGTAATGGCGAAATAGTGAATGATAATGGTTTTCGATTCAAAATATTGTATAAATGAAGTGTGATAGATAGTTAGATTGAGAATTTAAATACAAGTTTATTAAGCCCAAAACTAAATATCTCTCCCTCCCCATTAAAAAAACAAAGTTGATGATAGTGGCTCAAACACGAAACGTCAAATGTTAAATTTAGTGACATCATTTTATAGAACAAGAAAAGTGGCGATGGTAATGTGTCGTTGGTTATAAAATATTAATTAAAATAAAAACTGTTTTACAAAATTTTGTTTTTTAAGATAATTCCAAGACGGCTGCAAATTTTTAAACTTTTAAAACGGATTATTGTTAAGCATAAAAGCGCAACTTTACCCCAATTTACCCAACTCTTTAATTTCTATAATTACCGAGATAGCAATGCTAATGCATTAAATTTGTAACACCCTGTATAGCTGACTTAGCTATCAGTAGTTTTTACAAGTGAAGGTAATTTATTACATGTAATTATTTTATTTGTCTCACTGGCAGTGACAAAATTGAAAGACTGACTTAGTGAAATTAAACACACACACAGGCACATGCAAGTTATGGGTAAACCATAGGTAAATAATAAAAGTTAGCGCCTTTTTACCCGGTGTATAAAACCACTTGGTTAAAACCCTCCGGTAGGAATCGGCTTAAATTTTTGTCAAATAACGCAATTTCTAAAATGTATCGCACATATAAAGTATTGGCCGGATTTTAATTAAGGTTGCTAGATTCTTGCGGGATTTTTTAAATACAGTGCCAACCTCTCGCTCATAGGTACACTGCTTTATTTAATTTTACTAAAACTATTTTTTCAATCCGTACCGTCTTTCCGATGCCGACGTATGTGCGCGTACCTTAAATCTCCAATAGGTATATCGGTATACTGCTAATATCTCAAAAAAACAGAAATAATTGACGTGTAATGTGTTATACATTTTTGATGTAGAGTTTGATGCAAACTCAAAATTTGGTAAAATATATAAAATATACAGGGTGTTCAATTTCAAAATACCTACTTGACAATGAAAATTATGTTTTTAAACAATTTGTATATTAACTAGTACTGGTAATATTTTTTTTATATACAATAACATTTTTTATTTTAAGTTGATTTTTGTATCTTGTATAGAGGCAAAGTTCTTTCGTGTATAAATAGAGTTGGAACACCCTGTATATATATTTTATCTATACCTATATTATAGGAGGATAAAGTTTGTAATTTTGATTGTTTTTTTTTGTATGTAAGGGCAATTTTTCGGAAATACTGAACCGATCATAAAAATTATCTTACAATCAGAAAGCTACACTATTCAGGAGTGCTATTAGCAATATTTTATTATGATTGACCATTAAGTTTAAAGAAATCTAAGGGCATATCTATATGAGGTCAGTAAAAAAATTAATTAACGGCCAACAATTCCCAGCAAAGTGGGCACGGGTCGCTTAGTACATTATATGTCTACTTATACGTATTTTATACTAATAGATACATATATATTTTATAAATAATATTTTTAGTTACTGTAAATAGTATAAATAAAAAAGGGTAACAACAGAATAATTTAGTGTTTAGAAGCATATTTAATGTATGTTTTTGTTTTAGGTGAGTTCCATCATCATTATCGTGGTTAACTAATTTATTTTGTGGGTAAGAAACATTTTTATTATATTTGTATGCCCTAGTTAATAAATATATTATGTCCTTGAAACTTTCTGGTTCATAAAAAATTTTTGTTATTTCATAAGAAGTAATGTAAGTATATACTACTTTTGCCAGTTAAGATAAGCAAAACTATTTATAATTAAAAAAATTAATATAAATTAAGTAGAAACAATTTTTGTTAAAAAAAATATTAAGGTGATGACATTACCACAATTCTTATCATTATTTTTTTACAAACGAATAAGTCTTCTTTGCAGGTATCAATAAATATTTTTTTAATTTTTCAAGTGTTGGTGATAGTGGGTAATAAAATTTTACACAGAAGTGAAAAAAAATCTCACTAGAAGTTTAAAATAAAATATAATTTAAGTACCGACTTTGGCTAAACAAAAAATAGGTTTTTGTACAAATTGTTATGTACAAATAAAATTAAAATAAGGTAAACTCTTCCAGTAATGGTATTTTCAAATATGATAATGGCATTTATATCCGAGTAAACAGGAAGTGAATGCATGTCAATCAATTAGTCAAAACACGTTTAAATCAAATTTTAACAAACCAAATTTGAGTTTTTTTATTTTAAAATTTAAAAAGAGGAAAATCCAACTTCAAAAAACACTTACGGCCAGTTTTACAATATTTGGTTAACGCTAACTGTAGGTTTGTTACCTTAGAAACAACAAAATACCAATATGTGATTGATGTTGCCAAAATAGTGTGACAACGTATTTTTCTTTAACCAAATACGTCGCCTGGGGTGCGTAACTCGGATGGGGTATTGGACACATTAAACTCACTTTAAAAAATAAATAAAAAAAATATTATATTTTGCACTAAATAAAATTACAATTTTACCAGTATAATACTATCAACATCTCCCTTTCTTCCCTTAAACTATTCGGACAATGGGAACACCCAATATTTTTTCGAAGTCAGGACTCTACTACCCCTTCTTAAAATTGTCTTCTCTTTAAATATTAAATTTTCCAGTATTTGTTTTGCATTTCCAGGCGACCCAGTTTGTTTAATGTTTTTATTTTATTATTATAAGAGTAAACTAGAAAATTGTTTGATTTATACTTTTTAAACACACACCTCACGTATATCTTTATGTAGCAAATTTTTCAATGTTAAGTAACCTAATTAAAATGTATACTTTTTTATACTAGGTGTTCACAATAGTTAACCCAAAAGTGATGTTAACCATATATAGTAGAGTAATAATAATATACAGGTGTAAAAAGCCAGTGACGGACCATAGGAAATTACAAGCATAGTAAATATTTGTGGTGGGATGTATGTTGCTCGGTTCCTCATCCAAAAAAGGCGGAAGGAGTGGGCCGGAGGAATCCCTAACTAAAATCAGCTCGTTTGTTGCAGCGGTAAATTTTAGGGGAGTACATAACAAGATGGTAAAAGGGATTCAGTGCTTGATTTGTGTATGGTCGGTGGTTGGGTTTTCATACCGGTATATTAGATAATAGTCTATACTAATATATAAAGAGGCAGAGTTTGTAACTTTGTAGGATTATTTGTGGCTTTGTTTGTTTGTAGCCGCTAATGTTCGAAAGTACTGAACCTATTATAAACATTATTTTATTATCAGAAAGCTATACTATTTAGGAGTGTTATAGGCTATATTTCACTTCAGAAAACAATATAATTTACTGCCACTGAAGTGGGCACGGATCCGCTAGTATAGTTTATAATAATATAATAATGTTTACGTAAGTTGGCGCCATATGCAAACATTTTTAATTTTTTATTTAAGACTACCATTAGATATCAAATTGTATCATTCATTTATGAGGTTTGGCAAAAAAATAATTTTGCCTGTATTTTAGGTAATGATAAAAATTGTTATTAAGAAAAGATGCTAAATATAACAAAAATACTTTTAAATTCGCAATTTAATTTCTTTTAAAAAAACCTTTTTTAATTTAGGGCTCCCTTAAATACTTAACTTAAAGTTAGCGGTTAGATAGAAAAATATAAATTTATATATAGTTATAAAAATTTGTTTTATACAGGGTTAATTACAAAATTAAAATAAAAAAATTAATAAAAATCCAAATAGACTTGGCCTTTGAGTAAAACTATTTATTCTAAATAGATTTTTTTTCATGGTAACGATATAAAATACAGATTTTCGAGTAGCTTAAAAAAGTTATAATAAAATTTAATAATAACCCGATAATTTTGTTTATTATTAGCCCCGCTTTAAATTTTTATTAAAACGCATTAAAAAATTAACACGCTTTTATTAAAAACCAATATAAATGTGTGTGTCCCTAAATTAGGTCGTATTTTTTCACTAAATTTATTGGTTAGATAACTTCAAGCATTTGCCACTGCGTGGCGAGCAGTGGTGCAGTGGCTAGCGTGTCAGCCTATCACCGCGGCGATCCGGGTTCGAATCTCGGAGTCGGACATTGGATTTTTCATTGCTCGTCACCTCACAGTTGGCAATGGCAAACCACTGTGTAGTATTCTGCCATTTCTAGGTAGTAGTTATTTAAAAATAATGACCGTGGTGGCACTACCGCGTTGTCTAAAAGGTGCTGTGAAATGCAAAAAAAACTGCATGTTTCAGTGCTTGGATAACGTTAAAGGAACACGATAATAATGGGTTAAACATTCAGTAACCCGGCACTCACGGTACACTGGTATTTAGGCATAAGCCTTCGTGAGATGTAATAAAGATAAAAAAATAAAATAAAACCAGATAAGAAACGTATTTTATAATTTTATTTGGGGTTCACAACTAAACATAATTATTATATTAATTCAGATGTTTTTAAATTGCTAAGCAACCCTGAAAGTTAATGAAAACTTTAAAAATAAAAGTAATTAAAAACATCAAAGAAAATATCCTATTAACGTGTAATCTCTTCGCGACCAGCACACAAACACTTGGGATTAAAAGTTAACATGAAAATTGCAACGCTTTTTATTTCTTTTTATCTTTTTTTCTAGGCCATATATCATACGTAAATTATAACGTTAAAATACATAGAATTTTTAATGCAAAAAATTTAATATTTAAAGGATTTTTAATTTAGTTTTAATTGGACAGGGTCAATAAATTTTTTAACCAAAAAAAAGTAAAACCCATTGTAAAGATAAAAAAATATTACAATAATAAAAAAATACGGCCGATTTGAGGTTGGAAAGGGGGACTTTTAAAGGTAAAAAAAATGGTTTTTCTCGATTTTTGGCAACACTAAAAGTTCTATGAAAGAAAGTATTTATAGCCACGGTAGCTTCAAAAAGCTTGGATTTCTCTTTCGAACCAAAAAGTATTTTTCCCTTCTAATTTATACACTTTATATGTATCCCAAATCCGACCTCCCTTGGAATATTGTTCTCATATCTGGGGCATGGTGTCCCCCACAACCCTAAGCATTCTTGATTCTATTCAAAAAAGAGCTATTCGTCTCATTAATGATCCTTTACTTAAAGAAATGCTCCAGCTCCAAGCTGGTGCGGGACTGCGTAATTGCCCTGGAAGAGGTGGGTGCGTCCAACAAGCTAACCATTGCCTGGGTACCAGGACACGAAGGCCACGAAGGCAATGAAGAAGCCGATAAATTGGCAAAGGAGGGGCTGGTAGGACAATGGTAGGTCCTGAGCCCTACTGTGGTATTCCATCATGCCAGGTAAGGTCATCCATTAGATCATGGATTATGAGGGAATCACAAGACTGGTGGAGGAGAACACCAGGACAGCGTCAGGCGAAAGTGTTCATCAAGGCTTACTCGCCAGAATTTACAAAAGACCTTCGAATTATAACCGGAAGGCAGTAAGAATAATAGTGGGTCAACTGACAGGTCATTGCAGACTGAATAAACACATGGAAACTATGGGCCTGGCAGAAGAAAACCTATGTAGGTTCTGCCAGGAGGAGGAAGAAACCGCAGAACACGTATGGTGCTACTGCGAAGCCCTTTGTCGTCTGCGGTTTGCAAGCTGGGTGAAGAAAAACCTAAAGCGGCAAGATATACCAAGGGGCCAGTTTCAAGCTTGTGGAGTCTGATTAAACAGACTGGCTTGGATAGCGTGCTCTAACCTATGGACGGAAGACACACAATAAACCTGAGCAGGTTGCAGTGTTAGAGGATATGCAATCCACCTCCTAATCTAATCTAATCTAATCTAATCTACAGAAATGCTTTCTTTTTGTGCCATTGTCGGGCTGTGGGGGATTTATCGCTTTTTATAGGTACTTCCACGGCTTTTGCTCTGAGGAATTGTCCCGTATAGTTCCTTCACTCACGGTTCCCAACAGAACAACTCCTGGTTCCGCGCGTATGCATCCATATACAGTCCAACTGGACAAGTCCTGACTTCCCACTTTCTTCGTTCTTTTATCCCTAGAGTTTCTAGAATGTGGAACCTGCTGCCCGCGGAGGTCTTTCCTTCCGCCCCAAATTTATACGAAGTACGAATATTACGAATTACCAAAATCAATTAAATATATTTTTAGTAATATAAAACATTGTATTTTCCTTATTACTACATGATACAATGAATACAACAAGAGCAATTCTGAATTGGTTCGCTCTGACGCAATGTAAGTTTTTTCCCGCAATATTTAAATTGAATCTCTAAGGAAGCCTGCAGTATTTGTAAATTATTGTGTTTTTTTTTTTAATATTTAAATAATTTTAGAGACATAGGTTTTTAGAATAATACCACTGTTAACCTTTGAATATAATATCTTTGATACATACATAATTTACAGAACCAGCCGGTCTACATACATTTATGTATTCAGGCAATGCGTAGAAAAGAATCTAACGCAATACCGGCAGGTAAACATTTTGGATTGGGTGACTAATAGTGCTTATTTTGCTATTGCATTACTGGCCGATATACCTTTAATATAGCTTATGCAATATAACAAAATATAAAATTTTATTATGACCTTAAACAAAACTTATGTAATAAGCACTGTTTAAAGGATCTCTCCACACGGTCAATAGTATTAAAGCAATATTATTGCTTGCAATATATTTTAAAATATTAGTATGTTGTTAATGCACCCCTTACAAGTTTAATAATATTAATTAATATAAATATTTCCACAATAATATTTTCCATTTAAGAATGGCTTAAAGTTCCTAACAACAATATATCTTGTAAATCTCTTCTATTTATTTAAAATTGCCGAAAAGCAAAGTAAAACGGCAAATAAACCGTTTAAAACGTAAATACAAACGTATGGTCACAACTTTGTTTGACAAATTTTCTCATATTTCTGCATCACGGTCGGTGGTCACGTTATAAACGTCATGTGCAGGATCCTACTTTGTATTGGTTGTATCATGATTATCAACTATTGAAACACCTATATTATTATTATTTTTATAAAAATCTTTGAACAAACCACGAAGACTAAAAGCCTAAATACTAACGTACCGTGGGCGTCTTAAGCGAGGCAAGAGGGAGTTGGTTGACACGGGACTTAAAACACTTGAAGATTTGGGGTGGAAGGAAAGACCTCCGTGGGCAGCAGGTTCCACATTCTAGAAACTCTAGAGATAAAAGAACGAACAAATTGGGACGTTCGGGGCCCGTCCAGCCGGACCGTATAGGTATGCATACGCGCGGAACTACGAGTTTCTCTGTTGGGAACCGTAAGTGGAGGAACTATACTGGACAATTCTTCAGAGAGACATGGAAGTACCTATAAAAGACGATGGGCAAGAGAAGGAAGCCTTTCTGTAAGTGAAGGATCATTAATGAGACGAATAGCTCTTCTTTGAATAAAATCAATAATGCATAGGGTTGTGGGGACGCCATGCCCCAGATATGAGAACAATATTCCAAGGGAGGTCGAATTTGGGACACATATAAAGTGTATAAATTAGAAGGAGAAAAATACTTTTTGGCTCGGAAGAAAATCCAAGCTCTTTTGAAGCTGCCGTGGCTATAGATACAATGTGTTTATGCCACTTAAGGTTTCTTTCAAATGTGACGCCCACAAGATTAAAGGTGTCTTTGCTCTGTAAAACTTGACCGCTCATAAGTAGAGGATGGGCATTTGATGACTCTTTTCGTGACAAGGAACATGATTGTTATTTGGATGCATTAAAGTGGACGAGATTTTTGGCGCCCCAATCCAATATTAAATTAAGATCCTGCGAAAAAGATATCTGCATCGTTCTGCGTTTGTTTTCCAAATCAGGTTTAGTGATGGGTTTAGGAACCTGAAAACTGGAGTGAAGGGTACTATCGTCGGCGAAACTATGAATGGAATGAGTTGTGGACGAGAGATCGTTGATGTGAAGAAGAAACAAAGTATCAGATAGATAACTAGAGAGCCAAGTACGGATTTTAGTTGAAAGACCATACGAGGGAAGTTTAATAAGAAGTGCGGCATGCCAGACCTAGTCAAAAGCTTTGGATATATTAAGAGCAACGATCTGGGACTCACCTAGAAACTCAAGAGACTTATTCCAGCAGTGTGATACGAAGGAAAAAAGATCTGCTGTAGACCTTTGTGGCGAAATCCGTACTGCCTGTCATGCAAAATTTTGTGTGTTTCTAAATACTTAAGAATTTGTGAATAAATTAATTTTTCCATTACTTTACAAATAACTGAGAGAATTGAAATTGGCCTATAGTTAGATGGAAGAGATTAAGATCCTTTCTTGGGAATAGGTTGAACACGTGCAGCTTTCCAGCTCTCCGAAAAGATACCTGTGTCGTAAGAAATTCGAAAGAGTCGAGTTAAGATTGGTGCAAGTTCTGGAGCACATTTTTTTACATCGACTGCTGGTATGCCATCCAGCCCAGACGATTTCTTGGTGTTAAGGGAAGAAAGGATACGCTTAATGTTTTTTACCTTAAAAATAATATCGGGCGTGCGGGGAACCGGGGTAACCGCTCGAATTGGATGATTTACGGGAGGGTCAAGGGTTGAATTGGCAGCAAATTGTTTAGCAAATAGTTCTGCCTTTCCTTTAGCGGTAGAAATAATTTCACCTTCCAAAGTTGCTAGTGGAAAAGAACTGGTACAAAATTCCTACTTATGTTTTTTGCAAAAGACCAAAAAGGTTTGCTGCCATTTGAACAAGAAAGAACTTTGTTTTTTATACGATTGTCGAAGGAGTCTTTGGCTTCAGAAATTGTTTGTTTGTAGTAGTTTCTTGCTTCAATGCTGGCCTGTCGGTTTTCTGGACTAGGATCCTGTAGAAACTTATTCGATAGTTGCTAATCATGGTTAAATCATAATACTTAAGTGTAAGGTATCTGTGGTTTCTTTTGTTCCATTCATTTTTGATATCCTGCATAAAAAATGAGAGAATTATATATTACTTTAATAAATATTAGTTTTGATAGCGACCTTAAGCTAACATCGCCTTTGCAAGTCACCCTTATGTGCGGGTTGATAAGAAATGGTAAAAATATTTTGGCATAAGTTTTCTTTCTAGTATTATTATTTATTTTAATTGCTATACAATAAAGTAGCTTAAAAGTACCTAATAAATATTATATTACAGTGAAAATTAATTTTAAATAAAAAGAGCACGACACACAAACTCTGTTTATTTAATTTAATTAAGGATTGTACTTTAAGTTCGAAAGTTGGCTTTAAGTAGGTAAATATTGGGAGCAATTTATATATAAACTACGCAGTTTATTGCCTATCGAATGCTGTAAGTTGTATTTAATTAATTTCCAAGAAACCTTTAGTTTTGAAATTGTAATATACATTAAATCATGAAAAGCGCCAATAATACTAACCTTTATTTAATATACAGTGTGTCCATGAACATTTCGAAAAAAAGTTTTTTTATAAACATTTTGACTTTGCCTGAAATGCTATAATCTATAATTAAAATGCCCTATAATATACAGGCTGCCTAAAAATTGTATTTTTTTTTAATTAACAAATAAAAACAATGGATTTTTAAACAACTTAATTAAAAAGCATTAAAAACTAATGACAAAAGTCCTTTACCTTTTTTGATATTGTTTAGGTTTACTTGAAAAAAATTAGGAAAAACCAAAATAAATAGTTTTTTCTTCATAATAATTTATGTTTACTTTTTATAATAATAAATAGGTTGTTAAAAAAATATTTAAACCCATTTTTTTTTATTTTGCCAAAATACCATTTCGTAATTTTCAATCTCCTGTATATCATAAGCCGATTCTTTGTACTCATATACTCATATATTACAAAAGGTATTTACAATTTACAAGTTACAAATCACCGAACATCTTCCCTAAAGTTATCAGTTACTATACATAAAACTTAATATTTTAATAAAGCTATCTACTATGTAGGGTCAAAATATCAATGATGCCGGATGGAGAGATTATGCCTAAATCGTATAAATACAATTTGTGTGCTGTATCTCTTCATACATTACCACGTAGATGGTTAAAAAAAAACATTTTGTAGAGCTTAGACCTTGACACTGTCACTTGGATGAAAAAGAGAAAAAAGAAAAAAAATGATTGAAATAAATAAATTAAACACACGTAACATATATATAAACCGAATTATAATAGTTTTTATTTTCATGAATAAAAGATTTAACCTTTTTTTTATATGATCTTATATTATAATTTACTAAGGTTTTAATTGAGTAAGGTAACATATTATACATTTTTAGAGCATAGTAAATCATAGATTTTTGACAAAATGCGTTATGTAATAGGGGTAGGTGGAGATTTTCATTTGTTATTGTGCTTGTCGCATAATTATGCGTTTCTATGAGTTTCAAGCTTAGCAGACTATCCTCAAGCCACTGATTCACTAGACTTAGACCCAACTCAGCCCTCCTGTAAGTCTGTTCCCATGTTTTACCCGTAAAAAAAAGTGCGGTATCATCAGCATATGATATAACATTATCATTCTTTAGTAAATCCCCAATTCTATTAATATACACCAGAAAAAGAATCGGTCCCCACCCAGTGCCCTGCGGTACTCCGGTAATAATAGTTTCCTCAGTGCTTATGAACTCGTTTATTTTTACACTTTATTTTCTATCTGTAAGATAATTCTTAATTAAACTAAGTTGGCCATTTCGTACACCGACTTCCTCCAGCCTATCAAAGAGAATGTTATGTGAAACGGTATCAAACGCTTTGCTTAAATCTAAGAAAATTGCCAAACATTTCTTTTTATTATTAGAATTAAAAATTATATCCTTTATCAGTTCAAAGACGGCATCTTCTGTACTTTTTAAGTCCCTAAAACCAAATTGTTTTTTACAAAGAGAATTTGCTTGTTCTAAAATTCTACCAATTTCCTTATCCTTAAAACACTTTTCAAAGATTTTTGCAAAATTGTTTATAACAGAAATTGGTCTATAATTTGTTAATAAATGTGGATTCCCTGACTTAAATACTGGAGTAACTATAGAGGTTTTCCAATGGGAAGGTACTTTAAATGTTGAAAATGAAAGGTTAATTATGTACAATAAAGGTTTAATTATATGTATATGTATGTTTTTAATCATAAAACTAGTTATTTTATCTTCACCGGGAGATAAGCCATTTTTTAAAGAATGAATATGTCTTATTATATTTTTTTATGAATTGGTTTAAGGTAAAGGGATTTAGCAACTTTAAATTTTAGGTTAATGTTACGTTTTGATTTTTGTATACTGTTTTGAATTTCTTGGCCAATATTTATAAAAAAATTATTAAAATAATCCGCTACTTCTATTTCCTTATTAAACCTCTTTATTATAAAAACATTTTTATTTATTAAATTGTAAAATTGTAAAAGAAAAATTTTATCTCTGTTAACATGGCTATGTTTTGGCGAATGTTCTCGCGAGTGTATGATGAAGGAATAGATTCTCGGGTAACTCGCGTGTTTAAACAATTTTCTGTTTGACGTTTCGATGGCTTCACATCCATCTTCTTCGGAAACTTAGGGTACGGTATCTGTTTGCCGACTGATGCGTTTTGTTCGGAGCGGCCGGTTTTGTGCGCTCGGGTTGGCGTCTGATTGGTCGGTTGCTGGCAGGCCAATCAGAGGGCGTCTTCGGCTTCTGTGTGAGAGGTCTGTCGTTTCCAGTCGAGACCTTATCTTCTTGGCTTAAAGAATGAAGAAAAAAAAAAAAAAAAAAAAAAAGACATAACATCACGACGATTTTACGCGAGTTATATATATATATATATATATATATATATATATATATATATATATATATATATATATATATATATATATATATATATATATATACATATATACTTTAAAAAGTCATGCTGGCACACCCACCTCCCTTAAAGTTGGTTTAGGGGTTATTATAGTTTTTTTATATCTGTTAAATGATAAACAAGTGATTTTGGTTAGTAGTAGAGCACAAAATTCTGCATAACAGTGTATTTAAAATTTTATTTTTTGTTTATTATGTAAGAACCTACAACAACAAAAATTTTGGTAGGGATCATTTAAAAGGCACTTTTACGATATATCTTCCAGACCGTTTAACAAACAAAAAAATATACCTATGACATTAAAAACAAAGGTTAAAGTTTTCCCTATCAAAGGGTGTATAATATTATACTATTATCATTTAACATAAAGCTACCAGTGGCGTACAGAAGTAGCAGTACACCAGTATAGTACTGAAAAATAGAAATTTTTAGTGTAATACTTTTAATTTTTTTTTAGAATAATTCCCAATTAAGTTTTATTCATTTTAATCTATGCCTAATTCTGCATTATAGTAATATCAAAAATTACATTTTTGTCTCTTTGGTAAAACTTTACAACAACAAAAAAGTTGGAGGGGAGTATCTATACAGCATTTTTTACCACATATCCTTTAAACTATTCACTTACCAAAAAAAAATAGACGGCGTAAGAAACAAACCCCAAAGTTATCATATAGACTATAATTTTTAGAGATAATGCTACCAGTGGCGTATCAAATTGGTATACACTACGCTATTAACTTTTAAATTTGTGAGACTAGATATAAACGTTGTATAATTCGGTCCTTGTTTTTGTTATATAATGGCTAATATGAAGGAATAACACCTAATTTTTAAAAGCACTTATGTTTCTTGTATGACCCAGAAATATGTAATTTAGCGAATTTTGATTTTTTAAAACACAAAGCAAGCCAAGCAAAAATATTAAAAAACAAAAAAGTTGTATAAAAAAGAATAAAAGTTGCAAGAAGTGTCCGTAGTATATATTTTTTTTGGCTGTAATATTGATTAAGATGCGTCCCACGTCGCCACTGGTCTCACTTATTTAAGTTAGTTTAGCGACAAAAAAACTCACCATTTTAACAAATACCACAGCCAAATTAAAATAAAATCGAATAAGATATATTTAAGATATCATTAAAAACCCGATCATTTGTCAAAGTTTGACACGCAGTATCTAACAAAGCATTTCCGGAACTATGTTTAAACGTGATTTTTTTTAATTGGCTTAGGAATACGCCCTTAAATTTTCTTACTGCAGCTATAAAAATATCTTACTTAAAAAATTTGGTAAACCATGGTGGTTTTCACCTCTGGAAACTTAAATTAAATATATTTATTTAATTAATGACTAACTTATGAGGTATGTGTTATCCATATAGATATTATAAAAACAATCTTAAACTCCGAACTAAAGAATAATTTACATTACACCGTGCCGTGTCCGGACCGTGCCACGGTCGGAGCACGGTTAAACATCTATTGCATACTTTTATATGGACCAATTCAGAATCGACCGAGCACAGGGCGTGCTCAGACCGGGGCACGGCCGGGACACGAAGGCCAAATGTCAGAGGATATTGTTTCGCGGGGCGCTCAAAAACGACGGCGGACAGTCATCGACGGACGTAACGTAAATGACGAAAAAATGTTCAAATGTTTGCGCCGCAACCTCGATCTTTATGATTTGACCCATCCTAAGTAAATGGATATTAAATATTAAATTTTAATAATAAAAACAATAACGGAAAAATAAATGAAACTGATAAATGAACCAATGTTTTAAAAAATTTGTCATCAAAAGCCGTTGTAATAGCCGCTAATTTAAGATGTGAGAACTGCATTATATCACACTTACGTATATATTTATCATCACACCCAAAAATAAAAAATAGGTAGATGCAACACACGACCAAAGCAACCGAAGCACGGGAGAAACGACACGGCACGGGCATGGTATAACGTTATTAAAAAAACATCAACACAAAAATCTTAACCTTAAACTGGTGGGTTTGTGAAACCCAAATTGTAATAGTTAAAATATGTTTTCCTCTTTGAAAGCTAATTCAAATTTCTCCGCAATATTATTAGTTGGCGTATAATACGTGGAATATGTAAAGCTTCCTTAAATTAATACGGTCCTTCGTAATAACTAATATAACGAGTTCACGTAGCTCGCGTGATGACCGTGGACAGAATTTACATTTAATCAAGGATCTCTTTATTCACAAAGATCCTTAAACAATCTTTTCACTAAATATACTAAAGATTTTCTAAAAATATTGCCAAATGGTAAAACATTTTTATAATTAATTTTTTTGATTGCAAAAGCCATAAAAGGTAAACCGCCAGCTCTACAGCTGTAATTTGTGTATATACCAAGTCCAGTAAGTTTACCAACAAATTTTAAGGGAAAATTTTACAATAAAAATAGCAAAAAAACTTCCTATGAACATATGTACTACAGGTTTTAGTTTTTTAATTACGCGGTGTTGATTTTTTTAATATTGTTTTTTATATTAAATTTTATACTAATTTGAATATTTTTAAATAATATAAAAGACGTCTTCTATGGACGAGACATTTTTGGCATACAAAAAATATTACTAGTATCGTCCATAAGTGGTTTCAAAAAAGACATTTTATGCATGTGTAACATAGTATATTTTTTCCACGACCGTGTAAAAATACCATTTTATACATGTTTTAATTATCAAAACTTATTTATTTTAAATTTTGCAGCACAGTCATTATATTGAAACAAAAATCATAGCCTTCCCTTTTTTGAGAGACAATTCTTTATAATTATGCATTTATTATTTAATTTTAGAAAATTGTAAGTACCTACTTTTTATAGAAATAATACTAAAATGATATTAATTCATTTTCAATTTCTAAGTTATCCAAATTCATTACTACTATTAATTTTCAATAGTTTTTAATAAATCTATTTGCAACTTGTCAAATTTTTAAACTAGTGACATAAGAATTAAAAGAAATAATGACAAAGTCAAAGGTAACTTGACCGTTTGGTTCAGTTGATGTCGCGTTTACTGTTACATTACGTAAATTGATATTTTATTATTGTTTTTTATCTTTGGACCAACCCAAAGCCTAAATACTAACGTACCGTGGGTGTCTTAAGCGAGGTAAGAGGGAGTTTGTTGCCACGGGACTTGATTTTTAAAGTTATTGTAGTAGGCTATAAAACAAAACACTAATTCAAAGTTTAAAGAAAATCTTCGAAGCATTAAAAAAGTTACTTTTTTTAACAGTTTATGTAATGTACTAGAATGGAGTTCTTTAGCTTTATGTTAACGATTAAAAACAGCATTTTTTTAACGGTACTAGAAATGTATATATATATATATATATATATATATATATATATATATATATATATATATATATATATATATATATATATATATATATATATATATATATATATATATATTATATGTTTTTATTTTTATTACAGTTCATATCGAAATATTGGAAGTAATATAAAAATTATATTATCCGTACACTTGTTTGTTAACATTTTTTGGTTTGAAAATTATAAAATTTGGTTATAGGTATAAAATTTATTTAATAAAAGCTTTTAAGCGCTTTCGACCTCAAATAGGCTATCTTCACGATGACACCAAAAGTAAATAAATAGTTTTTATATAGTTATAATAAAAAAAAAACCTAATTTATATTTCAAAATTACAAAGTTTTTTCAGTGATAAGCCACCAAACAAGTGTAAAAATGAAATACAATACACACTTTACAACATCTAACAATAACAACTAAACTTTAGAATAATTTTTTTGCAGATTCTTTACTTGTAGATATGCTTATTTAAAATATCCTAATTAAAACTTGTTTTTTCTCCTAAAAAGTCCTAATTATATTTTAAATAAAATAAACTACCATTGTCTTTGGTTCAACTAGATTTTTATTTAGATTTTTAATTTAAAAAAAAATAAATAATATTAAGTTTATTTAACAAATAGCTTCACTAATCAAAAACAATCTTTTATAAGTAAATATTTTTTCTTAACTGGTTCTGATGTGCCAATTTTAAAAAGAGTTATAGTGTATTTACTTACTACTACTATTTTTTTAGTTAATAAAAAATGTAATAAAATTTTGCTTCTCATCTCTTACCGTCCCTGAGGTCCTAATGATGCCCCTCGAATTTGTAGCACCTTGTATAGCTGTTTTTATATAAACCAGGATAAGTTAAAGTTATTTATTTTAAATGTTTTATTACTGTAAAATAAATTAAAAGGTTAGTTGTTAAAGAAAGCAAACTTCAATGAAACCTCTGCTAAATAAGCTGGTGCCCGTATCGCTCTACTAATGGAGTTTAACTTTACATGTGGCGAATTTGTGTACTTAGCTGGAAAATAAGTACAAGTTTTTAGGGTTAGGTAGTGTTACCGATAAAAACTACAAAAACTTTATGGTCTTAAATTAGCAATAATTAAATTATAAGGTTAAGGTCGTGCAAGCAAAATTTAAAAGAATATTTTTAAACTTACATAATAAATACCAGAGTGTTTCTTTTACAACTTTTTTTTCTTCGTAAATACATAAAAATTTAGTTTTCTAAGTCAAGAAAATAAATCCTGAAAGTTTGAGGCCCTTAATTTTAATTGCTTCTTTTTAAATTATTATTTTTTTATTAAAAAAGCATGTATTTTAAATTATTTTAATTTTAAATTCCTATATCTTGTTCGGGTTTACGCAGTAAAAAAAATATATATATAAATATATATATATATATTTTTTTTACATACTTTGTTAAAAAAGGTGAAAAATTACATTAACCGCCACTAAATCCAAACCAAATCAACTTAAAAAATACATGGGACCTTTTAAAAACTGCAAATAGTAGTAGTGCAATAGTAGTAACAAATTATAGCGACAAACACCATAGCTGAACACCCGGTCAAGATATATAAAAAATATATATACATATTTATACACAGACTGTCCATGGATTAACAAGGGGACAAATGGACAAAAAAATAATTTTTCAAAAAATAGTAATTCTTCATAAAAATGTCTGCCTACAAAAAGAATAGGATTTGCGAAAAGATATATCGATTTTGTTTACAGGGTTTGCAACAACTTACAAAATATGATTTTTCTCCAAGAGTAAACTACCTGTATTTTTTGTTTTTAGCCAAATAACATAAGAAAAATGTATTTAAAATCATGTTTGTAATCAATAAAAACAATAATAATTTTTTTATTGCAATCCATAATTTGACGAAAACTGGCGTTTACAGTTAAAAATTTGTGTTTTGTAGAAATTTGGAGAAGCAGATGTTTGAAAAGTAAATTATAAAAGTTTTTTGTGTCATTTTATTATAAAAATATAACACATATCTTTTTGATACCCCTGTAACTTTATTAAAGTTATTTAAAATGCTATTCTAAATAAAATTTTTAAATAATGTTTGCTTAAGAATAAACAATAAAGACAGTTTACTCTTGTAGAAAAATAACGTTTTTAAGTTTTTGCGAACCCTGTATACAAAATCAACATGTTCTCTTCGTGAATCCGATTTTTCTTACAAGCAAACATTTATATAAAAAATTACTTTTTCTTAAAGAATGAAATTTTTCGTCCATTTGTCCTCTTGTCAACCCCATCCGTGAACAGTCTGTATATATTTAAAAACTTACCACTTAAGTTATCTGCAAAAGAGACATATTTGAGAAAATTGCCGAAACACGTCATGATAGTTTGGCGGAGCATGGTGTAGGGGCTATCGTATCAGCCTTTCACCGCAGCGATCCGGGTTCGAATCTCGGTTCCCCTCCACGGATTTTTAATAGCTCGTCACCTCACAGATAGTAATGTGCAAAGCCTCTGTGTAGTATTCTTCCAATTCTAGGTAGTAGTTATTTTCAAAAATAACGTCCGTGGTGGCACTACCGCGTTGTCTAAAAGGTTCTGTAAAATGCAAAACTGTATGTTTCAGTGCTTGGATAACGTTGACGGAACAGGGAAAAAATGGGTTGAACATCCAATAACCCGGCACTCACGGTACTTTGGTATTTAGGCATAAGCCTTCGTGGGATGTCACAAAGATAAAAAAATATATTTATTGAAAAGAAACGTCTTTTATAAAAAATTGGACGGCGCCATTTTAACCTCTTAACCACCCGGGCCACCACCCCAAAATTTCTAAATGAGAAGGGGGTCACGTGATGCATTATTTTAAAGCTCCTAACAAGTACTTTATAATCCTAGAATATAAAGTCAGTACCTCCACCTACTACAAAATGGCGGTAGGTACTTTAAATATTACCCGATTTTTATGACCATATTTCCGAAACTAATAAAGTTAGATATACTTAATGTGGCATTTTCTTAAAGTTCTTTTAAATATGTTTGTAATTGTGATACTGGTGATAATATACAGAGTAGAATAAAAAGTGTATATTTTTTAACGAAGCACTCTGTACGTTATAGTGCCATTTAAAAGACCTTTTAAAGATCTTTAAAAAAACACGTTAAGTATAATACTTTATTAGTTTCAAAAATATGTCCATACAAATCAGGTAATCAGGTAATATTTAAATTATTTCCATTTGGAGTACGTAAAGGTATTGACTTTTAGGGTCATAAAGTACTTGTCAGGAGCTTTAAAAAGATGTATTACTTAACTCTCTTTTTATTTAAGATTTTTTTAGTGGTGGCCCTGGTGTAAGGAGTTCCCCCTTTATAAATATCTTGTCGTGATTCGGCGATTTTCTTAACTTTGTCTCTTTCGCAGATAACTTAAGTGGTAAGTTTTTAAATAAACATCCTGTTTAAAGGTTTTAAATTAAACAACCTTATATACACACGGTTAAAATTTAAAGGCGATTTACGACGTCTAAGAAAAGATATTTGCAATTAAGAATTATGTTTTTCTCTCAATGGAAACCAACTTGCCGACCATAGGGAATTAAATAGTAAATATTTGAGGTGGGGTCGACCCAAAAAAAACTAAATGCTAAATTTAAAACTGTATTGGAGAAAAAGTAAATCCAAGTCATGGAATTGTTATGTAAATACAATAACAACAAATACACCTTCTGGTCAGGTTTGAAAAAAAAGAATTAAAAAAATACAAGGATGCAATACTAGTTGAAAAATAGCTGGAGTACAACACAATAATGACATTATCACAAATAGTAATGATATACCCAATATTTTTGCCAACCACTTTAAGTAAAATCCCAAAATAAGAACATTCCACGGAGCCCACAACAAAAAGCCCCATAGGGGTTAACTAGCTCAAAAGAAGTTCACTTGCCTTTTATACAAGACAGAAGCATCCTCCGATTTCCTTCTGATGCATGCATGGCAAAATTACAAGATTTTAATTTAATTTTTTGAAGATATTTTATATTTGTTGAAGAAAAAAAACTTTTAAATATTTAAACAAAATTATTTACCACTTCGTTTTTATATTTTTTTAATTACACATTTGGAGAATTTTGAGATACAGTTTTTAGTAAATAAAATGGCAACGTTGGAATAGGTAAAATGAAAATATACAAAAATAAGAAACGGCTAAAACCCCAAAATATTTTTTATTTTTTTTTAGTTATCATAAGTAAGTAGTAGGAATAAAAAACACAACATAATATTTTTTATTTATTATAATTATATGAAATACAAAATATATATTTACTTACATTTCTATTGTGAAGTATTTTGTGACGTAGGATTTTGGAATAAAAAATGCGGTTTTTAACGTCACTTGGACAAATCTACGATATGGAACTATCTTCTGGGACCATATGACCGGTGAAGAAGAAAACCATCTTGGTAATTTTTTTTTAACTAAACTAATTTTAGTTAGTACGGGCATAAGCTCCACTGGGGGTAGCCCGTACGGGCTTTACCAGAACTTTAACTTTTACTTGACTTCACTTCTACTACGTACTTCTTAAATAATCTTTTCTAATTTCTTCCTTCTTATAATTTAAACAATTTCTGTATACATATACATATATACAAAGTTAAAATCAGTATTTTGCTGACTGAGCACGTTGGTGACCCTGAGTAAAATAATATAACCTAAACTTTGTTATTGCTCATGACATAAAATTTTTTGGATGTGATTTCTTTAATGCCGAAATAAATAAATAAATATTAAAACCTTTATACCCCCTATACAGGGTGTTTACAGTAAAAAAACAAAACTGGAAAGACCAACAATACTTATTTATAAAATAATTATTTTTAGCAAATATTTTAATGCAATAGTAACAGTAACAATATATTTTTTTAACCTATCTTGTGTATCAAGTACTCGTTTATTTTTAGAAATTTTTTATCACACCAGGTTTTTTTTTAAATATTGCACGAACTTTTCAGTTCTTTCGATTTGCTTGTTGTTTAAAAAAGAACAGTATATTTTTAAATTTTAGCAGCAATTTTTAAATATAATATAAATATGATTTAATATCAATTACAATGTTAGTCATTTTTATTTTTGTTATATGATTTAAACATACCCTGTAGAGTTTTAAGCTTCCAAAGAAATATTTTCATGTAGTAGACAATGATTCTTTATAAGTGATACTAAAGAAACTTCGGAGTTCCATTGCCTTTATTTTTTTATTTATTTTATAAACAGTTTACACTTAAAAACGAATAGAGAAAGGACTGCCCGAAACGTTGTGTAAATAGTTATAAATAAAGACAATGAAAGTCCGAAATTCCTTTAGTATTACTGATTAATAATTTTTATTTGTTAAATAGACTCATTGCTTTAAGATATTAACATAATACATTGCTTTATTAAAGTTTCTACATTAAAAAAACTATAAAATATGAAGGGTTTAAATAATTGCAAATATTATTTGCAGTTGTCTTAACCTGTTTCTGTTTACTTCCAAACTTCACTTGACATTTCCCGTACGCTGTGTTGCCAGAGTTGCTTCTTCATGACCTAATAGTTTTAAAAGACTGTAATGTATCAGTATAAAGAGTATAGTACTTTAGTAAAAAAAGTTAATTTATTGTTTTTTTATGGAAAAATAAAAAGTGTTGTCAACATACGGAACAACTTTTTAATTATCTAGTCAGGTGATTCTTGGAATATGTAAATACAAAGTGTTCCAAAAATAAAAGTTAACCTTTTAAACGGTAAAATACATTAAATTAACTGAATGTTTACCTACAGAAGGGAATTTATTTACCTAAGTAAATACAAATTTACCTAACGTCTCTTTTTGTTTTAAACGAGAAGAAACTTTTCACCAACTTGTTGTTATTTTAATTTCATTTTTAAATGTATTACGTTAAATTAAATTAAACAAATTTAAAGCTACAAAGTTGCCTAAAACTTATGATTAAGGCGATACTTAAATTTAAAAACCTAACGTCAAAACTATTGGCGTACCCTGTATAAGGATTTTTTAACTCTACATGACAGTACTTATATAGCACTAAACTTTTTCTATTCAATTTTCTATAAAATTGATGAAATTTAAAATTTAAAAAATTATAACAATTTTTTGGGAACTTCTATAATATTTACATATAGATATTTTAATAACAAGCCTAAGAATGTATTTAAAAAAAAAAGGTTTTGCCATTATACAGGGTGTGTCAATTTTTTTTTATTTAAATATAACCTTGACCATATTTTTTTAGGCAACCCTGTACCAATACTTTTGTTTAGTAAATTTTTGTTTATTTAAACACTAATAAAAATAACCAGAGATACATTTTTTTTATCTTTCGACAATACACAAAAATTAAATACTAACGTACCATTGGTGTCTTAAGCAAGGTAAATACTTTGACTGATTGTATTTAAATTATGGTAACTAATTATACAAAAACCTTGTGTTTGTGTCTGCATTAGTGCTTAAACATTATTGTTTTTAAATTATATTAAGTAATAACAAGTAAATAATAACACATTTACTAGATTACCTTAACGTTAATACAAAAAGTAAATGTTCTTGGAAAACAAGGTAATTTAAACACCTATTTTTAGTTTTTAATAGGAAACTACATATTTTGCAAACACAATTCCTAACTTGTTCTTTTACCTCTTAACATCTGAACAAAAGCCCAGAAAATGCAGTCCTAAAATAGACGAGAAAAGAAAAAGCAAAGGTTTAACAAACACTCACGTTTCTTCTCAGAATTCCCGGGAAAAAGTAACGGCAGCTCCAGATTAAAAGGATTACCCTAATCCACCTCGGCTCGTAAACTGATTTTATTTCTCAATTTTCTGGGAAGAAGATTAACCAATTTAAGAATAAAATTTTCTTTAATTTTTACTCTTTCGCTTGGGGTATTTTTGCAAAGTAAGCAAATGTACACAAAATTTAGTTTTATTTAAGACATTTTCTTTAGAGAGAAAAAAATATAGCTGTTTTTATTATTAGGTTTTTTATTTAAAAAAAATATTACTATTGATATCGTACTAAAGAAAAACATCATTAGACGAAATCGGCATCAAGTTTTACCGGGGTGGGTAAGTTTTGCATCCTGCCTCGATTCTTAAAAACACCTTTTAGTATGATTTCAAGTACCGCGGAAAGTTACTAACCGCTGACGCAAGTGTCAAAGCGTTTCACATTACCTGCAACGCTTCTCGTTACTCCCAAGACAAAAGGAAAAAAGTATAATGTGCTGGCGCTTGCGTCGGCGGTTAGCACCTTCCGCTATGCTCGGAATCATACGATATATGAAAAGAAAGCTCGGTATGATAGTAGAATTCTAAATCTGCGCATATTCAACACAACTTACTAGGCTTTTGCATAAATATGCGCAAATAAAGGATCATACTGTCATACCGTCAATGTTGATTAAAAAAAATATATTCCATCACCAATTTAAATATTTGTTTCCAAAAAGTTTTGGTTCTTCAAAAACCACCTGTCATAATGCATGATATTTTTTCATATTTTTCTTATAAAAAGCACCCAATTTAAATTAAAGATATGCTCTATATTGGTTAGGCGGATTCATTTATGGGATGGTCTTTTTGTTGGGTACACGCCTGGAAAGATATGTTAAACTATTTTCAGTTTGCGATATTAAAAAGCATAACATTTTAATCATTTCTAATTTAAATATTAATTGATTTTTAACTTTATTGTTAACTTGACAACGGTGGCAGACTTGCCACCGAAACGTCGTTTTTAATTAGATTTTTTTGGGTTTTTGGGGGATTTTTCTTTTATTTTGTTTCTGGCGACCGGCCAGTTTATAGGGAGTCAATAGGGCTAAACAGGGTCTGCTCGTATACCCGGGACCTGGACCGAAGCGGTCCCATTCTTTCCAGGCGTGTACCTAACAAAACGACTATCCACCTAATTTAAGTTAGATTAGTAAGTTTTAGAATTTTGGCCAAAGAATTTCAAATATCTCAAACAATAATAGTTACAAATTATAAAAGATGTTTCGCTGCAGTGAGATTTACCTGACTTGGCAAAAAGCTGAAACAAGTTTCTTAAAAAATTGTTTTGTATTAGTAAATCGTTTGTCCATTAAGTATTTGTGCAGTGTTATGTTATTCGTCATTTGTTTTAACTAAAATAATGTATTAGTCTAAAATGTAAAGCTTACTTTTTTTATCATATTTTAAAAATTGGGGTCTGTATTACAGCTAAACTAAAATGGGAGTTTAAAATAAAATTGACTTAAAAATTTCAATATTAAAATATCAGGACCATATTTAGAAAAATGTTAGTGATGCTAGAGGGCTTTGTTAGGTTCTGCTTAGTTTATTAAAGTAATTTATCAACCTTAAATGTGTAGTTTGTTAAGTTAAATGTTTTCATCAAATTTCTAAAAATAAGTTTCTATATGGATTTAACAACAAAGTGTGATACATCATTAGAATATCAAGACCGTAGTTAAAAAAAAGTTGATAATGGTCCCAGAAAAACGAAACATCGCATTTCAAATAAAATACCACTACTGGCTAAAGTGGAAAACGTAGCAATGCAAAAAACGACTAATTGTAAAATCCGATTGCAACCAATTTTTTATTTATTGTTTTTTTTCCAGATATCTTCAAAACGACTTGGACATTTATAAGAGAAAGAGAAGAATTATTTTAGTTTCTTATCCATAAATTTTTTTAATATCTTGGTGTTACTATATTTAGTATAGTATGCAGTTATATAATGCAGCGTCTGATTCCTTTTGATCAGTTGGAAGTTATACAAAAACAGTACCGAAGCGGTAGATCAGTTGTAGCTACTCAACGTTTATTCTTACGAGAATTGGGTCGACATCATCCGTACTCGGCGCAGGGTATACGCCGTACTGTGGAAATGTCTCAAAAGTGAGTTTGAAAGTAAAGTTAACTCATGTTTATACTTTTTCACAGTGCTGCGTATAAATTGCGCAGAGTACCGATGATGGCGACCCAATTCTCGAGTGAATAAACGTTAAGTAGCCGCAACTGAGCTACCACTCAGGTAATATATTTTTATTATTCCCAACTTATCGAGAGGAGTCAGAAGCTGCATTATAAAACTGTACACTATACTAAATATAATAACATCACTAAATAAAAAAATATGGATTAGAAACCAAGAAATTTTTATTTTAAAAACTATAACTCTTATTAAAAGACCCTTTATTTTTTGGGCAGCATATTATTAGACCTAAAAGTTTGTTCTTATTTAACCGACTTCATATCTCTAACCATTTCCAAGATGCCCATACTGGCCCTTCTTATCTTGAATATGTTAATGGGAATTAAGTCAAATTATGACTTGTAAATTATACAGTTGTGTATCTACTCTATCTTTTAGCGAGTAAAATAAATTCCTTTAGTTACAGTTTTTATGGGCCTTTATTTTTATTATTTTATTTAATTCTGGTACTGCAAAACATAAAAAATTATATTCAATCTACATTTAGCTTTAACTGACAACATAATGAGGAGCAAACATTAAATAAATTATAATTGTAGTTAAATTGTCCAAAAATTATTATTAATTATATTTGAATTAAAACAACATATTACTATTATTTTAACTTCACTTATTTTTAGGGTAAAATTAAAAGTTTAATAATTTATTTTACAATATTTTATATTATTAGGTAAAAAAAACGCTGCTTTAATTAAGATAATAAAATATTTTTATTGATATGTACTATACGATTAAAAGTATAATGTATCATTCTATTTCCCAATTAATCTAAATACACTAATAAAAAAAACTTTAAGGATACAAAAAAATCAACATTTATAAAAGTTTCTTAAGTGGCTGTATTTCGCTTAAAAATGGTCGTAGTTTAATAAGAAAAAAGCATTTTAAAGCTTAAGGTTTTTAGTTTTGAGTGAGATATTATTATAAAAAAAATAAGTAATGTGTACCGCGCAATACTAATAAACAAATCCGAATGCACAATCTCAATTTTGATTGAAACAAATTCGGTGGTAAAAGTAAACCATGGTTTACCACATTTGTTTTAGGGATACAAAGTGTTTTTCCAATTTTGCCAATTTGGCCAGGAACTTGTAGCTTGTTTGATATTAAAGATAGAAAAAATGTAAATAGAAAAATTTTAGGAATTTTACCGTATTATTTAGTGGCGTACCTATATTTTTATTTTTATTGACTTTTATTTTATAAATAACGCAATAAACACAAAAATGGGTAAATTTTTTATTCACATTTGGATATTTAATTTTCATAGTTCCGGAACTATAGCCATCGTCAAAAATTTGATAAAAAAACGCATTTTAATAAAACACCCCGTATATATTACCATTAACAAGACATTTTAAAGACCTTTAAGAAAACACCACGTTTAAAGTGATATTCTTTTTTAGAATTTTGAGCTTTAAAATGCGTTAAATATGAGTACTGAAAATTGTATCTACTACTATTTTTAGGATTAAGATGGTCATATTTACTAAACTATAAGATATATATATATATATATATATATATATATATATATATATATATATATATATATATATATATATATATATAAGAAAGTAATGTTCTTGAGCCTTAGAATAAACAATTTAATAAAAGTTTTAAATTCTTGGGCATAGAGGCTCCTAAAAGACAAAAAGAAAAGAAAACAAATACATAACCTGGTAGAGAAGAGGCTCTATGCCCAAGAATTTAAAACTTTTATTAAATTGTTTATTCTAAGGCTCAAGAACATTACTTTCTTATTATTATATGCAGTTGGGTGAAATATACTGCCTTTATGATTTTATCATACCTTTCAGCTATTGCTGTACGCCACCTACCTGGAGTTGTGCAAAACTGCTCATCCGAAATTCACAAACCCGTGAACTGATGAGTGTGACAGTTTCCATTATGGTTTGTTGGTATTACAACACATGCTACTTACGCCATATACACCTAGATGGCACCCCTTTTTACCGTTTTAACCTAACGGTACTCTGGCTGGTTGTTTTGAAATTGCTTGGCGAGATGGCTCTGGCCGCTGAACTTACTCCCTTAGTTCCGACAGGGATTATGTTTAGCGACTAGAAAACATAGCCAAGTTGTCAGCAATGTACAGCGGTTGTGATGATTCCCAACGAGGATGAAACACGTGTCACCGTCTTCATTGCGACCCGGGGTTATCCATTTATTTGGAGACTCCGTAATTTTAAAGTAACCAGCCAAGTAGTCGTTTCTACCAGGTTATGTATTTGTTTTCTTTTCTTTTTGTCTTTTAGGAGCCTCTATGCCCAAGAATTTAAAACTTTTTATTAAATATATATATATATATATATATATATATATATATATATATATATATATATATATATATATATATATATATATATATATATATATATATATATATATATATATATAAATAAATATATATATATATATTATAATAAATGCGTTATTTAAAAGAAAACGGCTTATTTACGACCCGCTCATCTGCGACTGATCATTAAAAAGCAATAAAACCGACCTATAAAGCGACCCATAAATTTAAATAAGAGTGAACCCTAATGGAACATAAGCATTGTTACCAAGTTGTTCATAAACTCTTATCCAGTTGTTTTCTTTTTTGTAAAATATTTTAAAAAGTAAACAAATTGTAGATACATTTATAATATTATTTATTAATTGCCTATAGAGGCCTACAAATTTACGTAAATATAAAATACAAAAATTTACGTATTGCAATACATGTATGTGTGTATTCTTGGTTAAGTACCCACCTTAAGTACCCTTTTCTGATTCTAAGAAATATCTCCAATAGTTCACCTACATTTTAGCAACTTAAATTAAATGTATTCTAGACCACCAGGTAGAAAAGTGGTCGCAGATAAGCCGGTCGCTGTTGGGCCGACACCATTTAAAACATCTTTGCAACGGTAATCTTATATATAAAATTCTCGTGTCACCATGTTCGTTCCCGTACTCCTCCGAAACGGCTTGACCGATTCTCATGAAATTTTGTGAGCATATTGAGTAGGTCTGAGAATCGGCCAACATCTATTTTTCATACTCCTTAGTGATAAGGGTTGTCCATCCTTAACATTTTTTTTTTAATTTTTAGGCTAGAAATTACTTAAAAATTATTAATATGGCAAAACAACGTTTGCCGGGTCAGCTAGTATAAATATAATAGGTGTTTTGGTAAAAAATATTATGATGACCACACTTTCAAAACCAAGATATTGCAAATTTTAAATTTCTTCAGAGCTTTTAAGGGCAACTTAAAATTAAATTTGCAGGGTCTTCCATTGTCTTGTATACATTAAAATTAAAGTAAAAAAATTATATATACGGCTCAATAATTTTAAATATTATCTGAGCCAGTGTTTTGCTGGTCTTTAACGCAAAGATTTTGATCTAGAAGTCAATAGGGAATTACAAAATATATAGTTTATTGTATTTAAAACCTAACTTGACCCTAAAAACTTTGTTTTTAATACACCTCATATATTAACCGATAATAATAATTTAATAAGTATGTCCAAAGGAACATGTTTTGTTCTAAGTTTTGTTTTTATTCAGTAACAATCTTATTTCGTGTATAAATAGAGTTGCGACACCCTGTTTTTCTCATTATTTGAGTGATATATTCTAGCTAGTTATATCTGGTAGGGTTTAAACCAGTGATTATAATATATTTTTTAAATACTATTTAAAATGAAAATTAAAATTTAAATCTTAAAACGACTATTATTATAAAAAAACAAACATACCTTAAACCTCTGCAATTTCACTTTTTAAAATAGGGTCTGTTATGTTAATAACCATTTATTATTCTTTAATAATATATTTTTAAATAATAATTGTGTAACACAAAAGAGCAAAATTACACTCTTATTAAATCGAGATTTAGTGGCAAATGTTAAATTTGGCGACAACTATAAAATTCTTTTTGGAGCACATGTCAGCTGTCAGAATATTTGAATTTTATTTAAAAATGTTTTGACTTTATAAAAAGAGCTTTATTAATAAACTGATTTTGTAATATTAAAGAAAAAAAAATTAAATTTAAAACAGAAATAGCTGTAATGAAAAAAGTTATTAACTTATACAGGGATATTTTATTTGAAAAAATATAAAATTATGCGCATAAGTACCTAAAGTGTGTATTATTTAAATTTTAATAATTATTATGTCAATAAACCTAATATGCATGTAAACATCTTTTTAATTTAAATATGTTGTTAATATAAAAATGTTTTCATAATCCTCTTCATATAATTTTTTAAAATACTTTATTTTTAATTTAACTGTGTTTTAAAAATAATCCTAACCTAAATCGAAGTATAGTTAACGTTTTGATTAAATCTCAACAAAGATAAAACTAAGCAACTTTTTGTTTAATAATGGATAAAAGATGCCCTAAACAAGCTTTTATAGTCCCCTTAGTTTTGAGCTGCAGGGTAATATTAAAAATAGTACATTTGCAGGTACTTTTTGTATCTTAGGTGACATAATATATTTTCCTTTAACCCTTAACTAGGCGCGTGAGGTCAGAAATTGACCCACGCCTTTATCAATTTTTATAATACATTTAAAATTTTTTACAATTGGAAAAAAATGTCACAGAGTACGTTCGTCTAACTTTGTTAGGTGTACCTATGCTATTAACAAAAAAACAACACAAAAAAATAACACCGTAATGAAACATTCCACGTTTCCTGCGCGTGGTGGTCAATTTGACCCACACGCGCCTCCCTAGCTGTTATAGTTTTTGAGCAATGTGTATATTGAGTTGCAGGTTTAGGAAGAGAAACAGATGTATTATTTGTCTCCGACAAAAGACAAGAGGACATTTAATTCCTTTGATACTATAAATATTTTAAGTAATATTTCTTAAAAAAATACTATTTTTAGTTTTATTTTTAAGTTTTCAGGCCAAATGTGGAAATTCTGTTAAATGTAAATGTATCGAAATAAATTAAATATTTTCTTTATTTTGGTATTAAGGGTCCTAACTACAGAATCCACTTTTTGGGCTCATATAATTTTATTTTAGTTAATTTATGTTAACTTAGGCAAATTATAAAGTGTTTTTATAAATGATAAAATCAGTTTTTTGTCTTTCTCGCATTGCCGCCCCTTAATCAGCTTTTAAAAAATAGTTACAGTGTCTTTAATTTAAATTACATTAAAATGTTTTTAATACGAGTATTTTTTTTTCTGGGCAACTTTTCATTTAATTGTTAATACATTGAGAAAGAAAATTATCCCATTTAAAAATGTAATTAAGCAGTTAAGAAAAAAATTAAGGAAAACTGGTTATGGAATGTTAACAGTGGAGGGTAAAAGCCACGCGCCTACTTAAGGATTAATATTAACCAACTTTTTTTTTTAATTTGTTAAAAAATTTAACAATTTTTCGAAGATTTTAAAAATATGTATAATAGTTTTATAAAAACACAAAATATTAAATTTTTATAATTAACACCAAAATTTTGGAATAGGTATTACGAACAAATCAGTTAAATTATTTTATTAATGACCTAATTACTGTAGTAAAAAGTAAAACTAAAAAGAGATAAAACAAATCTGATTGCACAATCCAAATTCTGATTTTGAAACAAATTGAATGGCAAATCCTGGCTATCTTAGTTCGTTGTGGTAATGTGTTTTTAATATTTTATTAATTTTGTCAAGCACTTGTAACTCGTTAGATACGAAGTAAAAATGTAGGAGCGGCTTAGGAATTTTACGTAGAATTCAGTGCCGTACCTATATTTTTTAACTTTTATTTTTAAGTTACAGCACAAGGTTGTTTTTTAATAGAACACCCTGCATTTTTATTGTTAGGTAAAAAGTGTCCTTAAAAGTTGTAAAAAATGCAACATTTGCAAAATCATTTTTTTTTATAGTTTTGAAAATATGGTCATCATTAGGTTTTTTTTATAAAGCAGCCTGTATATTATATTACTTTTGCAAAAGATATTTTAAATACCACATTTTTAGGTATCTATCTCTTATAACTTTGTAAATATGACTGTATAAATCTAAAAATTATAAATATGATTTTCATTACACATATCTAACGCACTGAGTTTTTAAACGTAATATTTCCAAAGCTATTAGATAAAGTCATTTTAAACGTGGTATTTTTAAAGATCTTTAAAATGATTTTTTATTGGTGACACAATATACAGGGTTTTTATTTAAAAAAAAACATTTTATTATCCAACTTCTAACAATGGCTATATTTCCAAAACTATGGAAATTAAATATATTAAGTGCGATATTACTTACGACTTTTAGGAAGACCTTTCTATGGGAATTAAAATATACAGGGTATTTTATAAGAAAACTTAGTTTAAATGGCCTTGTCCGTCAATAAAATATTATATATTTATTACAAAAAGTACACAACTTTCTGTTATATTTTTAAAATAAAAGTTAATGAAAAGAATATAGGTACGTCACTGAATTCTACGTAATAATCACAAAACCTTTCTCATAAACATTTTTTTATATTTCTAATATCAAACAAGCTACAAGTGCACAAATTGGAAAAATCAAAAAAACTCTGGAAAATGAATCTAGTGAGCCATGTTTTACTTTTAACACTGAATTTGTTTTAAAAATCAAAATTTAGATTATTGCAATTAAATATATTGTATCTCTTTTAGGTTTTGCTATACCCAGCAAAGTCAACGAAAAGATGCCACCCTGTACTACTAACTACTGCTTTTTGGAAATAATCTTGTAAATTAATATTGTTTTTTTTATGGATCTTTGGATAACTTTAACCGATATGACATACTTTTATTTATGTATTCACAATTTTAGTTATAATGATTACCCAACCATATAAGTATACAGGGTTTTCAAAAAGGTGAGGTTAAGGTCAAAAATAATAGATGTGATAGAGTGAGCCAAAATAATGTTAGTACTTCATATAAAACAAAAGTTTTATCGCGCTCTGTTAGGAACATATTAACCTTTAAAGTTGCTATAAAAAAACCATTTCAATTATAACTGTCAAACAGTTGCCACAGTACCAATGATATTTAGGCTACTAAGTAACTCTTATAGCTTAATGCTTCCTCTGATAGGCAAACGGCTGTTCAGTAAGTCGGAATTATACAGGGTGAGATTTTTTTCATTTTATGTATGCATTTTTAACACATGTGAAAAATTCTACATTTTGCTTTCACCTACCAATTTCCATCGTTTTTGTACAAAAAAGGTACATGCTATTTAAATCGATATTTTGGACCGTTTTTTATAAAATCCAATTTTAAGTCCAGATATACCACCATTTTGTATGTAATAAAAAATTTATTTTTTTCCAGAAAACTTTTAAAATATGGTAAAATTCTTAAAAGTAGTTTTTAACTGTATTAAAAAGTGTAAGGGGCTTACAAACACCGGTTTTATTATTATTGCCACTTTTTAATATTTTTATCACCAAAATTAAAATACTTATTACATACGAAATGCTGGTATGTCTGGATTTAAAATGCGATTTTATAAAAACGGTTTAAAATGTCGATTCAAATAAAGTATATCTTTTTGTACAAAAATGATAAAGAAATGAAACCGTTAGAGCAAAATGTCGAATTTTTTACTAGTGTTAAAAATGCATACATTAAATTTAAAAATCGTCGTACCCTGCATAATTCCGACCCACTGAACAGCCGTTTACCTATGAAAAAAGCATTATTATGAGGTCTTTAGTATCTAGAAGCCCAAATATCATTGGTACTGTGGCAACAGTTCAAAAGTTATAATTAAAATAAGTTTTTTATATTATTTTTGAAGGTCAATATCTCCACAACAAAGCGCGATAGAACTTTTTTGTCTTATCATTTTTGATCTCACCTTTTGGGACACCCGGACACCCTGTATATGAAGAGCTACAAATCAAAACGTCGTTTTTGTTTAAACATAATCTGACAATTTTTACTTTAGGTTTTATTATTTATGCCTAAAAGTTTTTTAATCAAAACATATTATAATATAAATGTATAAATTTAATATATTTTGATAAAAAAAAAAACATTTTAAAATTCATAAATAAAAGAAGCGCAGTAAAAATTAAATGTCTTCCAAAAATTGTGTTTTATTAAATACTAAGTTTTGATTTGAAGCTGTGTGTATTATTAAATAAGAAGATTACACAAAAGAATTTTATAAACAGAATATATTGACATATCTTACCTTTTTTAAAATAGGATATCCTGTATATCGTGCCACTCATTAAAAAGGTCTTTTAAATAACTTTACAAAGATACTTTATTTAATATATCTATTTTTAATAGTTTCGGAAATATGACTATATAAATCTGAAAAATATTACATTTAATTTTCATTATATCTAAGTCTAGTCCTAAGTAGGTATAGTGGAAATTAAATAAAATATTTTTAGATAAAAATTATTAAATAAAACTATTAAAGTCAAATATATAGAATAAACTATTTTTGTAAAGCTCATTAAGAGACCTTATTAATGGTGGTATAATATACAGGGTGTCCCATTTAAAAAAGTAAGTCAATGTCATCTGTTAATAGAATTGTTTTGTGTAGTCTTTGTAACAGAAAAAAACTTGATAATTTACTGTACAATTTGGTTTTTGGATATTTTTCTTTTTTTTAATGAAGAAACAAAAGTTATAGGCATTTAAAATGTGAGACAAGTTAGATTGGACGCACTGTACATGTAGGGTATAAATAAGCATTGTTTAAAAATAAAAATAAATATATTTTATGTTTTCCTTACGCTAGCGCTCGTAGAAACTGACTGCTTGGCTGAACTCCGCTGCGCATCGTCCAGTCAACTGCAGTCGCGTGCGGACAAGTGGCACTTTTAGCACTAGTAAAAAGTATACTGTTTTATATTAGTTAGAGAGGTATACTATTAAATAAAAATGTATGTCACATTAAGTGGATCCTAAGCAAAAATGGCTTTTATCATTTCTTTTTCCCTAGTTATTAAATTACTTTCTATTTTAAATAAACTAATAAACAAATAAATTTAAAAATCTAAGTTTGCCAAATTTCTTTATACCTTCCATTACAACTTTCATAAATAACGTCTTTCGATTTGAGAAGGGTGTAAAGTCGGCAAAACATCGGTTTATTGGAATATTGTCGTTCGGTTAAACGACCCGACGATGTTCAGAAGCAGTTTAATAAAATGCCTTCAGATCTGCTTCGTTGGCGAAAATAGTGGAAACGCTTTGAAAGGTCAACTACTGTTTGTTGGAAATATTGGTAGTTAAACGAGCAGCGTTATTATGACGAGATGCTGTTGGTACTTCCTTTAATATTTTATTGAATAAAAGGTTTAAATTTTAGTAGGTGTTTTTGTACAGAGGAATAATGAAATCTTCTTTTAAAAGGGTTTCCACATTGTGTCTTTTAACCCTTAAGAAGCGCAGGGCTAAATTGACCCTTAGCATTTTGTAATATGTTTGAGATTTTTAAAAATTAGAACAAAATTTCCAGATACCTTCCTATAACCTCGTTAGGTATATTCTTATAACCAAAAACAAAATAATTACACTATCCATTTAAAAACTTTACGTTTTTTACGGCGGTGAGTCAATTTGAACCCCACGCGTCTCCGAACGTTACAATTTTGAGCTACATGTATATCGAGTTGCGGGAATTTCAGGGAGTATAAACGGATGTATTATATATTTGTCCTTAAAAAAAGACGAATTAAACATTAATTTTTTGTGTAAAATATAAACAACCAATGTGCAAACGTCCTATGAAAACAATTTGTGAGCAGGGCCTAGCTTCAAGACAACAAAATAGAAGATACTCCGACTAAACTTCTACTCTAAATTTGGTATTATAAATATACAGGGTGGTTCAAAAATCGATTACGAAACTTAAGGGGTGATTCTACTTGAGAAAATAAGGGTAGAGCTTTATATCATTTTTTCAAAATGTCATTCGTTTTCGAGTTACAAGCCGTCAAAATTCAAGTTTTTATTTTGGTTTTTTGCGATATTGCATTTATTTTTTTAACCAATCCACTTGATATTTGGCATACACATCGAACTTTGCAGATTCTAAAATTTTAAGACAAAAGTACTTTTTTTAAATACCGCCAAAGGGCACTTTACCTAAAACTTAAAATTTATTTACATCATAACTTTTTTATTTTTACAGATATCGCTGGGGGCGTCATTTTATAGACAATCAAAAACTTAAAAAATAAGGTACTCTTTTTTAAAGTTGATAAACCTCACCGTTTAGGCACCAATAGACATAAAAATTTTCATCAATTTCAATCAAATTACTTACATACATACAGGGTGTCCAGTAACTCAACCGACAAACTTAACCAAATGATTCTACAACAAAAAATATGAAAATAACCTTTATAGAAACATATGTCCTAAACGTCTTAGTTTTTGAACTACAAGGAGTTAAAAATTAAAAAAAAAGTTTTTTTTTTTTTAAATATTTAACACACCGTAGTTCAAAAAATTAGACGTTTAGGAAATATGTTTATAGGAAGTTTTTTCTTATTTTCTGTTGTAGAATCGCCCTGCAAAAGTTTTGTCGGTTGAGCTACTGGACATCCTATATGTATGTAGGTAATTTGAAATTAATGAAAACTTTGATGTCTATTGGTGCTCAAACGGTGAGGTTCATCAACTTTAAAAGAGTACCTTATTTTAAGTTTTATTGTCTATAAAACTATGCCTAGCAATATCTGTAGGAAAAAAGGACATGATAAGTAAATAAATTGTAAGTTTAGGTAAAGTGCCTCTATTATTATTAAAAAAGCAATTTTGCTCTAAAATTTTAGATTTCATAAGCTCGATTTATTATTATAGGCTATCTTAACTGGATAGTTAAAGAAAAATAAATGCAATATAACGAGAAACCAAAATAAAAATGAAACTGACCATGTAACTCGAAAACAGACATTTACGAAGAACTAAATGAAGCTCTGCCCTTATTTTGTTAGTAGAACCGCATAAATTTCGTGATCGATTTTGAGTCACCTGTATTTGTGTTATTTTAGGAAAAATTAGACCTGGCGGGCACTGAAGTTGCAAGCAAGTGACGTGGCAGCAAAGTGGTGGGCTAGTGGCAGGTCAAATCATTAAAACCATTGAAAATTAAGCATTTTGCGGACTAGTTGTATCAAGTGACTCCTCAAACTTGTCCAACAACATTACCCAGCTCTACTTTATTGCACGTTTCTGTCTTTATTTGTACAGGTTTAAAGTTGACGACATTGACTCACCACCCTGGCCGCCATCACTTTCTTACCATTTTAGTGCTTGGCTTGCCATACGTTTCTTAATTCTATGTTTATGTTTTATATAATAAGTAACTAAAAAATTTAAAAAGATATAATTTTTATAAGGGTCTAAATACACTATCCATTTATAGGCTCATATAATTTATTTAAATTAATTTATGTTAACCAAAGGCAAAGTATAAAGTGTACTCATAAATAATAAAAAATTGCCTTGGTCGCATTGCCGTCTCATAATAAGCAAAAAGTAATGACAGTGACTTCAATTAAAATTACAATTATATGTTTTATTACGGGTACTTCTGTTCTGTGCAACTTTTTCATTTAATTAACGATACATTAAAGAAAACGCGCCAAGCTAAAATTTAATATAGCAGTTAAAAAGATAAAATACAAAAGAAAAAGTAATTATTGGATGTTTACGGTTCGGGGTATATTTGACCCCCACGCGCCTGCTTACGTAATAAAAGGTACGCCTAACCTAAGGTTAAATAAAGTATGTATTGCTTGAATTCCTAGATGAGGTTTAATTAATTAACCATTTTACAAAATACCGTTTATTGTATTATATTTATATTTAAAAAGTACTTCTCCCTAAAATCAGTTAGTAAATTAAATTTTGACAACGACCCAACGATGTATAGAGGCAATTTAATAAAATGTTTCAGATCTCCTTCGTAAGAGAAAATGGTGAAAACAGCACGAAAGGTCAACTACTGTTTGTTGAAAATATTGGTAGTCAGGCACTTCGCGACGAGAACACGACTTTTACAGGCATGGACAGCACGTAGGTATATAAGCGTGACCAATGTCATCAATCCGCGTCCTTAAATAAACAAATGCAATAGAATCGTTTGGTATTTTGTTTACAGTCTTTAATTCATATGATTGTGTCTGGTTTTACACGGAAAATTGATGCTTTACGTCAAGACGTGTTTGGAACAAAAAATACAGTTTGTTTAATTTTATATTTGTAAGGGTTTAAAGCGTCCTCTTCTTTATAGTTACCTTAAAGAATATTTGCGAAAGATTACACATAAAGAGCTTAGAATGAAATAGCATAAAAAATTAAGCTGTCAGGTGAAAAATATATATTTTTTTGTTTGTAAAAAGATGTTTGGTAGGATTCAGGCTTTCGTACTATTATGGAACTCTTTGGTCTAGGAATAATTCAAAGAAGTGTTTTTGCCTCAACAAGGTCGGGTTCAGGAGCATCGCCGCTCTCCGATCGACATATATATGATTTTATTAGCTAAAAATATAGTAAAAGCTGACCATTAGGGTCCGGGCCACACATAACCGCACCAAGCTCGATTTCGCGGTGAAGAGAAAAGTGGAGCAAATTAATTTGTAAAAATTTATAAGCTTTTTTATGCCCTTAAAAATGTATAAGCATATTTGTCAAATAAATCTGTTCTTTTATGTATGTATATCTCTTTGTTTAAATACTTCAGATATTCCTACCTATCTCCTGTTCCCATTTTCCAAACTTTCAAGTGTGGTATGGTAAAACTCCGGCCACACATAACCACCAATGATGTCCCTGAGACCACATTAACAACCCTTTCTCAATGCGGTCTGAGAAACATGTCCAGCAAATGAAAACATACGTGGATTGGATAGCGCCGATGTTCCCCGAGCCAAGTTTTGAGTTTACGGGCGTCACCTTTTATTTCTATTCATCGCATATAAAACTTAAGAGTTAGTGGTTAAGGTTACTTGTTGTAAATAAACAATACAAGAAAAGTGATTTAATAAGTAATAAAAGTGTAAAATTAATTTTATTGTTACATCTTGTGAGTAATATGTGAGTAAAACTTAGGAATAAATTGTTATTTTTTTGTTTTATAAGTTTTTTAATCAATATTTTTAAAATCAAATAAACTAATAATTGTTTTCTTGTTAAAATGCCGTGGTGGGTATGTGTTCGAGCCCGGAGCGATAATATTAAGCCTAACAAAGACAGCGGTGCTACGGTGCAGGACTTAGTGTGGTTATGTGTAGTCAAACCTTAAAACTGTGTTACTTTATTTGTAAAGGTTTAATTTATAATCAGGTGTAATTTAAAGCGTGGTATATTTGTATCATACTACTGCAGTTTAATTAAACACAAAATTTTTGCACTGCACCCCTCTATTTTACCAGGAAAACGCACGGCCACGGGCTCGTTGCAGTAATGTGAGGCCCGACCTTTAAACGTATGCTTGTCTGTGTGCGGCTGTCGCCATTTCAAACACGAATATATGCGTACTTACTGTCGAAAGCTCGTCGAATCTTCGTGTGCGGAGTATCTTAAATGAGCAGCGTTGGCAGTTTGCACATACTTTAATTTTTTGTGTTTAAAATTTTAATAGTTGTTTTAGTACACAGGAATAATAATATATTCGTAAAGATAATAAGAGCACACTTTGTTTTAAATCGAGTTTGCACACCGTGTCACTGCGGCTATTTTTTTAATTTTAATATTATTTACTTAAATTAACCGAGCTTAAATTGATTAGTTTTTTGATGAATTACCATGTATTGTAATATATTTATATTTAAAAGTACCTTTCTAAAAATTAGTTAGCAAATTAAATTTATTCAACGTTTTTAAATTATTTTAAAACGAAAAGTACACAGTGTGTCCCAACTCTATTTATACACGAAACAACTTTTTGGGGTTCGTAGGGTTTATCAGTATTTTAAAACAACAATAATTATAATTCGCTCGTAAACAAATAATCACACAACTGGAAAATTGTAAATTATCACTCGTCTGTAAAAAAATATTATTACACTTGGTTTTTATAGATTTAATACTATTGAATATAGATATCTAATCAAAAAAATATATATTATATCTGGTTTTTGTCCTATTTTTTTTCAAAACGCAATTTTAGCTTTCAATTTAAATATTAGATTAAATGACAAAAAAATTAAAAGATAGTTTGTCCCAAGACCTAAAAATAAATAAGATTGTCCATAAAAATTTACGTTGTAGTTTTTATTCTGTTTATATATTTTTTTAAGGGTTCTCTGGCAAATTAACTGACAAAAAACTGCAAGCATACTTCTTACCATTTCTTATTTTATTGCTTTTTTATTATGCAATGAAGTCTTGATTAAACCCGTAACCATGTTTATAATACTGAATTTTGATTTGCAAGAAAGCAAATCAAGAACAAGTTGAAAAAATAATTTTAAGGGACATGTTATTTTACTTTGGAGTATTATTTCTGAATTTTTAAATATTTTGTTGGTGATTTTTATGTCTTTATTAACACAAAAATTATGGTACCTTTTAAAAAACCATTTAATGTTTTTTTAACGTAATTCAACCTAATTTTAGAAATTAGTTTTCTTTATAAGCCTTCAAATTTGCGAGCCTACAATGATACATTTTTTTGCACCACTGACACGTGCATATTTTAGGTTATTAAAGTAATCAAAACCTGCACCATTCTTATTTGTGACCTTTATAACAAATTTTATAGAACCTGGTTTTATAGGAAGTTAAGGTAGAACAATTTTTTGAAACTAATGATTAATATTTCTATAGGTTTTTTTTATATATGTTTATTTAACAAATGCCAATATTTTAATTTCGATCCCAGAAGTTAAGCCTTTGATTTGAAGAGTTCTTATTGTCAAACAAGATCATTTTAATTAAAGTGAGTCAGAAAATGGGATATTGTTGTTCACCTAGTGCGACATGAGGATTAATTGGTATAGTTATTTGATGGCTGCTTTTTATTTGGTAAAAATACTTAAGGTTTTTTAATTTATCCCTCTTTCTACCAACTCGAACTATTTTTGTCTTTACAGGTACAATCTGTACAGAACATAGTATTTATGCATGAACGTCACACAAAAATTCAAAATTATAGCAATTTAAAAGAAATATATTTTTCACAAAATTGTAATGTAACAGCAAAAAACTAAAAACCGATTGTATCCCCCGCGTGGTTCCAAAAATCACTTTTTTTGGGGATACTTTAGAAACAATCCCTGTGATTTAAAGCCACATTTGGGGGCCGCCTTTTAATTGTCAAAAAATGTATTAAAAATCGAGAATCTTAAGTAAAAAGTAAGTAAAAGTAATGGTTGTTTAAAACCAACATTGATTGCATGATATTTATGTCAGATAGAAATTCTAGCTAATGTACACGGTCAAAAATGTTGTCTGATATAAATTTTTGATTGTTTACAGTAGCCAGAATTATTATCTGACGTAAATATCATGCAATAAAAGTAAGATTAAACGTCCCTTTAAAAATGTTTTTACCACCATTCTAATAATTCAAAATATAGCCATATTCAACGGTAAGGACGTTATATGGCTATCAGAGTATACTACCTGCCAAATCGTTTAAAATTCCCGTTTTTACTTTAAAAATCCCGTTTTACTTTGTCATCAAAAATTCCCGAAAAAGTCTCTGACAACACTGTTCAGTACCCGAACGCTGCAAGTTCTTGATACGCAAAACGAAAACCGTCGGCGCCAGTGTCCTAATAGTACGTTTGGATGTAAGCAAAGAGAACGGGGAAAAAATTTGTGCATCGACAACATCGCATCGTCTGTTTCAGTCAGACTTATAGCGAGTTCAGTATATTCAGAAATACTCTCTTTTCCACTTGAGGAATTGCAAGGGGCAAATAAAGATTTTCCACACCTGTATAGTGAAAATTTAAATGAAAATACTTTTCGAAATCTTTTACGAAAATAGAATGTATTGTTCTTAATTGAGTTCAATATAAAAACTCACCACCAGAATATGAGGCAAGTAAAATAATTTTTATTTTTTCTATGCCAAAAAATAAAAACATTGTCCGTCCCGGAGTTGATTGGCTGCCTCAGCGCTTATTAAGCCGAAAGTGTTCTTCGGTGGACTACTTGTTTTTGAAATGCATCAGAGCGCTTACTGAATGTATTTATTGATATTTATTTATTGACATAATGGCGCGCGACATTTATAAAATTAAGATTTAGTTACAGAAAATGGAGTATATTTTTGCTAAATTCGACAGGAGTTATTTCTTTTTAAACATTGGTTTAGTTTGACGTAACACAAAATACTTACAAATATTGCGAACGAAAGTGCCGACATTTTGCGAAAAGCCGTTTGAGCCTGTATCTCTGTAAATAGCACTCGAGGCCCATAATTATAAGAGATATTTATTATAGATAATTCAATTTGTTATCTTTCTTGTTTTACATTTTTGCGGCTTGCCTGAATTTAATTTTATAAGTTACAAAAGTACGTTCTGTGATGCGTCGCGTCACACGTTCTATACGTGTATCAATTTGCGCCTTACCTTACTGTTTATTTATTGATATTTTTACCGATACTTTTTTTTTGGTATTTGTTTAAATGATAAATTGCTTATAATTAAACTTTTAAATCACTTATTCTCTACAACTTTTAATTTCAATTTTTTTCTAGATTCAACTTTTGTTAAGTTATAATTAATGTTGTACTACTACAGTACAAGGTTAATAAGAACAAAGTATGCATAGCGTAAACCGAGAATAGAAACTATAGTAATACCTCACCAGATGTTAAATGACGTGTTAAGGTCCAGCTGGCGTTAACCGCCCAGTCACAGGATTTTTAAAATTAATGCGTAATAACTTTGAAAATATTAATTTTAGAGAAAAAAGATTAAAATAAAAGTTGTAGAAAATCTATCGGTATAAAGGTTTGGTTATTAGCAATTTATTGTTTAAACAATTTTTAGGAGAGATATTGGTAAAAAGTGAATATACATACAGTGATATTCTTATAAATCGTTAACAGTAAGTGAACCAAAAAAAAAAAAAAATTAAACAAAAAATATAGAAAATTTAATAACTTAAAATTAGGGTTTTTATAATTATGGACCTCAAGTGCACACTTACAAAGATATAGGCCCAAACGGTTTTTCGTAATATAGCGGTACCTCGATTCGACATATTTCTAAGTATTTTGTGTTTTTGGGTTCATTACGTCATACTCCACCTATCTGTACAAAAAGTATCACTTGCCAAATTATGCTTATGGACAAAAGTAACTCGCTTACCATTGCCTGTACTAACTTGACAAACTTTGTTTGTATAAGATACAAATAGAAAAATATTTAAAAATTGTTAAAATACACTTAATTTTATTGGCAAAATTGTAAATATATGTTTTTTAATATTTGAACACCATGTATATTTTTACAAATTTTGACTTTTTATTGAATTCTAAAACAAAAATGTATAATACGCTATATTTCTAAGGATGACCATATTTCCATAGTAATTCTAATTTTAAGTTAATTTTATAGCAATGCTGAAACCCAATTTATGTCAATAAAACTCTGTATTTAGGTCTTAGTTTAATCACTTAAAAGCAATAATAATATTACTACGTTCACACTTTACGAATTTATTCAAAAGAAAAGTTCTGAAAATTGATTTTCTTGACTTATATGCCTTTATACACAATGCAGACGAGGGAAGCGAAAAAGGAAATTGAAAAGTTATACACTTAAATAAAACTTGAAACATTCGGCATCGAACTGGCGCTAGCGTAGAATTTTCTATCTCCAAGGGACCCCACTTACTTGTATACTAACGTAATAAAGCCTGTCTTTTATGGAAATTGTATTTAAAGTTCCAGAAACACGAAACAGCACTGAAGTGGAGGTAACTAAAAATTTTATACGGATTCGATAAAATGCTGACAAACAGGTTCCGTAATTTTAGTAAAAGTCTATATGTTAAACCAAAATATTATACAGGGTTATTCACGGTAAGTGTCCTATTGGAAGTAGGGGTGTGCGAATATCATACAAATCGAATCGAATCGAATGTTGATATTCGATTCGAAATTGGAATCAAATAATTCAAATTTTTGAATTATTCGAAATTCGACGAATAATTCGGAAGCTTTTGAATAAGTCGAAAATGTTTTAATAAATTACGAATAGTGCAAAATATTCACTAATTACCAAAATACGAATGGATTCTCTATTCAATTAAGATTCTATAACATCGGGCATCAAAATATTCTACTGACCCATGATCATCCTTTTGATTTAAAATTAATTATCCAAAGAAGAGAATTGTTTAATTTTATTATTTATTTATCTTAGTCGGTAACAAAAAATCTAGAAACTATTATTACTATTATACTAGCAAGAGATCTTTGATCTTTGCAATTCATCATACCTTTTATAATTTTTAATTTACTTAAAAAAATATATATATATATATATATATATATATATATATATATATATATATATATATATATATATATATATATGAAAAGAAGGTTTATACACACACATTAACAAAAATGTTTTACTTAATTCAACAGTCAAAATCTTGACTTAAGAATACCATCTGGAAGAAAATACTTTTCTTGAATCAAAACAAAAGGAATTAAATCCTTTATCTAAAAATTATATTTAAGAACAGGAATAGTTTTTAGCTTAAGAATCAAGAATGTATTCTTTTGGCTCCAAAAATTATTTTAATAATTGTTTTAATTATGTAATTTAATTTTATGGTTCAAATAAAATGTATATTATTTATCAAATTTATATTTTAATATGAAACATATGAAACCCTAAATTCAATTTTATTGAAAATTCGCGATTACTACAATAATTTGTAATAATTCAAAACAAAATCGAATTATTTGAAAAAAATCGAATTATTCGATTTTTTCGAATTATTCAGGAATTCAAAGTTACAAATTTTTTGATTCGAGTTTCAAATCGCATACTGATATTCGATTCGATACTAATAATTTGTAAGCTTGAATTATTTGCACACCCCCAATTAGAAAATCTCGGAAATTACGAAGGATACATTTTTTTAAATTTTAGCGCTACTTATATGATATTGATTATCATTTTTTTTTCGGAGACTTTCGATTTTACAGGAAGTGCATATCATCTTGCTTATTTTAAACAGAATGCCTTATATTATATTACATTTTGGATTCTGCGTGAGATTCTAAGCATATTTGGTGTATTATGGTCTATACCTGTAGTGTAAGCGTTTTTTAAATATTTAAAGTTATTTGTCAAAAAATGGCGTTTGCAAACCCCAAAATATATATTAATTTTTGCTTTAAAAAATTCCTTATTATTTTATGTGCAAAAAAATTTTGTTTTACAAAAGTCAATTTAACAAATTTTTTAAAAAATTAATATTAGAAATATTATTAAAAATAACATTGGGAAAACTACCAAAAATATATTTTTTAAATACAACCCCGAATTTTAAGTTTTATCTTATTTAGCATTAAGTATAAAGGTAAGTTTGTAAATAGTTGTCTATCCCAAAAGTTTTAGTTTTCGAGATATTTTTTTATTTGATCAGTAGGCAGTAAATTTCAAGTGTAGTAATAATGTATTTTGTTCGCTCTGATTTTTTTTCTTTGGACAATCCACGAAGGCTGAAAGCCTAAATATTAACGTACCGTGGGTGTCTTAAGCAGGGTTAGAGGAAATTTGTTAACACGGGACTTAAAAACTTGAAGATTTGGGGGAAGGAAAGACCTCCGCTGGCAGTAGGTTCCACAGTCTCAGAAACTCTGGGGATAAAAGAACGAACAAAATGAGAAGTTTAGCCCTGTCCAATTGAACCGTATAGGGATGCATACGCGCGGCAACACGAGTTTCTCTGTTGGAAGCTGCAAGTGGAGGGACTATACTGAGAGAAAGATAATTAAATGCCCAAAAATGTATCTGGTTAGGCGTCTGTCATTTATCGCCATCATAGCCAACTAAGAATACATTATAACTTAATTTTAAATCTGCAGCTTGTAAATTTGCAAAATAAAAACTATTTTTTAAATAAACAAGTTTACGCAAACTTACCCTTATTTTTATTGCTAAATTAGATAAACATATAAAATTTGTTAGTTTCCATTTAAAACAATGGATTTTTAATAATTTTCTGAATTTCATTTTTAAAAACACCCTGGCCAGTTTTGTACTGTAGTTAAAAATACCCTGTATAAACAACTTTCTATAGGTTCTTAAAATGCTACAAAAACAATTTCGAGTTAACTTTAAGAAGCACGAGATATATAATATATAATATGTGAATAAAGTTCGTAAATGTTTCAATGACCTGTATTTGAATTTAAAATTAAAATCAAATATTCGGGCACGCTGAAAATCGCTTTAAAACAATTTCATTGTTGTCGACAGATTTTATACAGCGGCGCAAATCTCGAATGAATAAAAATGTATATTTAGGTCGATTTGTTCGATTTAAAATTAATTTTGAATTCAAACACTAAATGAAAGAGTAAACCGCAAAAATACTATTAGGGCCGCTATGTTGTTTATATTTAGAACTTAAAATCCTGTTTCTTTTTTGTTATAAAAACTATTTTGAGTATTATAAAATTTAAAATCGTATCTTGGTTAATACTATATATAAAGACTGGTGGTTTTTGCGAACTGTTGCTACTTTTTATGAAACGAAAGATGACACTCAAAATATTTTTCATGAACCTCTTAGTTTTGTACATACAGGGGGCAACAAACACCTTTATTTTTTATTTTTAAGCAAAATATCATTTGAAAAATTTATTAAGAATAGCATTAAATGACTTTATTATTGTTACAGGTATCAAAAGTTTCATGAAACTGATTTTGAGTTGTCAACAATTGATTATTTAAATTTTTATAATAAAATATCATAAAAACTCTTTAAATTTGCTTTTTAAACACCTACTTTCTTTAAATTCCTACACAAGATAACTTTCAGCTGAAAACAAATGTGATCAAGGCGTTTTCGCCAAACTATGGAGTTAAATAAAATTTTGTTTTATTATTGTTTAAAAATAAAAATTAAGTAGTCGCAAACTTTGTATACAAAATCAATATTTTCTCTTCGTAAATGATATTTTTTACAAGCATAAATTTTTTATGAAAAAAATTTTTTTTAATTGAAATGTTTAGGTCATTTGTCCTTTTATAAACCCCATCCGTAAACAGTCGTTATATAAACTAAATTTTTGTTTCATACAGCAGCGCAATTCTCGAATAATTGTTCGATTGTTAGATTTAAAATGACTTTTAAATAATTCCGCCCAGTTGTTTATATTCATTATTTAAAAATCCTATTTTTTTGTAAAAAAGCTATTTTTAAATATTATAAAATTTTATTTTTTACAAAAATTTTCCTTTATGGTTCAAAGATATTTTTCTTACCTTATCTGTACGTTATATTTTGTATTACTACTTAAATAAAATTTTAATTCTTCTTAATACTGTATGCATATTAAACGTAAAATAATTTACTCATTAAAAATATATTTATTTTGGTTAATAACACCTAATTTTTTAAAGTAATTATAAGCATAACAAAAATAAAGGATTTTGAAATAATTTTTTTATGCTTTTTTAATTAAGCATTTTTAAAAACATATATTTTTTTAAACAGTATTTTTGCAATCTTTAAGCACCCTGTATATCATACAGAAATTTTAATATAGCTTTTAGCAATCTAGACGAAAGAAATATTTTAATGGAGAATAACTATTTTCGAAATATTAAAAATGAAAATCACTACCCGTGTGGTTAGGTCCATCCGTTGACACACTGTATACAGGTGTCTGGAAAGATGAGGTTAAAAAATAATATGTCTGATGAAGCGAGCTAAAAAAAAATTTTGAATTGTAGCTTGATATGATAGCATATATCACACTAGTGTTGTAAAGTACTTTTCCCACGACCACAAATGGAAATGACATTAAACACGCTTCTTGATCCTTTAGAGCCACGAATAATATCACGCGCGTATTGGAATATACTTTCAACACTAAAATTAAAGGTACTTTTCAACACTAGTGTTTTACAGATGCTCAAATTACGTTAAAAAGTTGTACAACATATTTTTAACAAATTAAAGGTTTGGACTTACCAGTGCTAACACACATTATCTTTATTTCAAGTTATATTAATTTCAGTTTCATGTTTAAAGGTTTGTTAGTTTATAGACAATATTTTATAGCAATTGCTTTTAATCATAGGCAAACCATTAAACACATCGGAAGTGCCTAAAGTTCCGTATGCGAGACCAAGGGATCCCGATTTCTAAATCTCTAACCTACCACAAAATTTGCACAAAATGCTAAGCAGTTTTCTCTTTCTTTATTTTTTCTGCATTTCTTGTTAGAAAAGGCTAAGATAAGATAAAAATGGAATTGCCATTAAACCATAGTTGAAATTTAATTTAATCCATTTGGGACTGTAGGCTCTACTTATTAGTGTTCAGAGATGTATATTTATTTAGTGTTTTGTCAGTGGTGCGGTATTTTTAGGTAATTTACAAAATTTAATTAAATAAGTAACAGTGAATGCACTTTTGTAAGGTTACAAAAATTAAAATTTTAAATAAATGCTTTTACCCAAAAACGGAAAATAGTTTTTTTTATTTGGAATATACATCGATTACGTCTAATTTTTTGTCAGTTTATCTTATCTGTGTTTACATTTATGATATAAAAAAAAACTAACCTAGGATTTTTAGTATATAGTGTTATTTTGGTCGTTGGAAAAATGTTGTACATGTCCTCGTGTTAAAAGTGATTTTTCCACTCATAGGTATTGTCGAACTCGGCTATCGCCTTGTGCAACAACATTTCCACTCGTGTGAAATATATCACCTTCGACACTTGTTATTCAACTACTTATATCACACTATTGCAACACTAGTGTGATATAAGGCATTTTCTAAGCATAAAAGCAGTATGCTAATTTCACATGTGGTCGTTGAAAACAGGTTATCCTTTATTTATTTAGATAAATATGTGTATCAAGCAGAGTTGGCTCGAATACTAAAATTTGGTATTCGAATACGAATACGAATACCATTAAAAAAAGTATTCGAATACCGAATATTTTCGAATACCGAATTCATGGAATACCATGATTGGATATTTATGAATACTGAAGAGCAAAAAAACCTTCTTTCTCTTGAAAAAGCAACTCATTTTTATTTTTCTATGTTTTTCCATAACAAAATACAGTGGCGTACCTTGTTCTTGCTTAAAAACTAATCATTTAGGCTTACAAGACGTCTCCTAAATTTTCCAAAAATAACTTTTCTATTTTTTAGACTATTGACTTCACTTTTGAAAGGGGATACATGTACATACTATCTATAATTTACCAGATATGATTTAAACTGATATAATAAAAATTATTATACACATCCCTTTTGTATAAAATGGAGATAAATACATATTAGTCTAACCGAGCCTAACCTAATACATAGAAAACAAAGTCTGCAATGTCTTTTTCATATCTTGTACGAAGTTACTTGTTATTTTATAGCAAAACCTCAAAGAAGTTAAAATATTTAATTTAGATATATTTTTGTTTGCAAAAATAAATGTATATCTGTTAAAATTTATTTACCTATTAGGACCATAGAAACAGATCAAGATTTAAAAACATATTGAATTACATTTTTTTATTTGTAAACTAACTTCCTAAACTGTTACTTTGCAAAAGATGATATATTTGACTTATATTAAATTTTACCCCGTCGTCGGCATAACCACCGCGAACATGTTTTAACCAGCTTAAGATGCATAAAAAGTAACGTAATATTCATAAAATAAGCAAACAGTATTTAAATTCAGGTTTTGAATACCAGAATATAGGTATTTGAATATCGGTATTCGAATACCGGTATTTGAATACCAATACTTGAATACCAGTATTCGAATATTGGTATTTGAATACCAGTATTCAAATACCAGAATATTCAAAAACGATATTCAGAATAAAGAATACCGAATACTGACAAAAAAGTATTCCGTCGAATACCGAATACCAAACACATGAATCTATTCGAATAGTATTCGAATACCGCACAAACGTATTCTGAATAGTATTCAGAATACCGAGTATTCGAATACTACCCAACTCTGGTATCAAGCAATAAATATTTACGAACGTCTATACAAAAGATGTGAATAAGGCATTTAAGGATTACGTAAAATCTATAAATTTAACGATAAATTAAAAAAGTTGACAAACTGATTTAAATTGCAAAATAATTACCACATTTTGAAAGTGTTAAAGTCATAAAAATTTAAATTAAGAATTACCATGTAAATAGTTTCTTCTCCGTCACTCAATCTCAGTAACTTAAATTCCCATCTGAGGTTTATGGTTCACCCTCCGTGATCACTATCCTATTAGAGCGGTTCACCGCAGCATGCAAGACGTGCTAATCAAGGCGTCGTTAACTCGCTCTCCTAATTTGAATTGCATACTCTGGGTATTAGCATGCTGCTTGACTGGGGCCGGCTGAGAGTCCATCGATCCGAAACTAATCTTTGCGGACGCGTCACGGATCAAAGCGGGAGAATTAAATTTTAAAAGAGATGGTCCCGAACCAGGTTTAAATTAGAATTTTTGAAATGTATATGAATTTAAAATAGGAATATTTTAGCAACGACAAAGAAGCAAAAGGAACACTCAAGTAATTGTGTTTTTGGGCGTCAGTAAATATTACATGTACGTAAATTTTTGGTAAAAAAATTAGCTACATACAGAGTTTTCATTATTTACTAAATAATATATTTAATCTTTTATTATGTATACCAGCTACTAAAGAAATAAGAAGTATACTATATTATAGTGTCTTAAATGTAACATTTACAAATACAAAATTGTTTTTTTGTACTGAGTAGCGTTCGTACCATCAAATCCTTTTACCTAATAAAAAAACAAACTAAACTTTTAGTTCTGACCCAAAGTTTTTTTAAATATTTTTGCATTTTTTTATTATCCTGCGTATAAAGTTTTTGCCAATAATTGGTTCAGGTATCAGATGTGTGTATGTGCTACAAGAAGATAGGTCAACTTAATTTTTTTAAATTTTTAAACTGTATTTTAAGAAAACTGGTCTAATGATCCAAACCTATGAGACAAAAATATATATTTTAATTGGTAAGTGTATAAGGCACCTACAAAAAATTAAAAAAGACCAAAATTTAGGTACTTTTATTTTTTAAATAAAACAATACTAAATAAATATTGTAAAAAATAGGAATTTTGGTGAAAGTTTAAATTTAAAGCCATATTTTTAAATTACGTATTAAAACTTAATAGCTCAGACGGAATAGCAATAGAAATGGTAATAGAAAAATCCTCACAGCAAACTAATGGTAAAGTTTTGTTAAGTGCATTATAACTGCTAAAGTTGTTGACATAAAAAAAACCTACAACTTATGTTATAACTATTTTACCCTAGCCGCAAAACTTAAAGAAAAGTGAAAAAAATTGTTTTTTTTTGGTTTTTACTTTTTTATCTTTTACAAAAATAGTTTAATTAAGTTAAAATTTTAAACAAATATACTTTATACCATTCTTTATATACTGTTTTTTTATCAATAAATATTTTGCAGTTATATAAAAACTTACTTTTATAAAATAAATTGAAAATTTTCAACTGCAATTTTGATTTAATTTTTTTATTAAAAATGGTCCGATAAGGGCTTATTATTTTTGTTTTTTTGTCAACTTTTAATATACAGGATGTAACTTAATTCATGGCTTAAAATACAGGGTATAATTCGCTAGCTTATTTTAGGAAGGAAAGTTCATATAAACATATGTCCTAAACCTTTTATCTTTAAGATACAGAGTGTTAAAATTTAAAAAAAAATCAATTTATTTAAAATATCCTTACTATTCTCTACTCAATTTAGTTTTGCAATTTTATTGTTAACATTAAGGGGGTAATTTATCACTAACCTAAATACATTTAAGGTGCTCACGCACTTAGACAAAGCGTCAAGTCAAGAGAAAATTCGTCAAGTTGCTCTACATGTAATTAAATGGCCGCGCCGCATATATTAGCGAGGTTCCATTTAAATACATGTAAACTTGTCCGAGCAATTTTAACTCTGTCGCGACGCGTCGCCTAAGTGGGTGAGCACCTTTAATAAGTCCCGTGGCGTCTCACGAGGCAACTAAAGGAATATTTTTAACGAAAAAAACGGTACGCCACTGGCGGTGTAAATATGGGTAAATTTTTGTGCTTTCCTAAGATTAAACAAATAAAAATACTGCTTTTATGTTTTTTAATTTTTTGCGTATCTTGTTTAGTTTAGAAAAAAATACTTAATTGCATATTTTTAAACCATAAATTCGTTTGAAAAATAAGGTTTTATAATTTTTAATTAGTAAACAAAAATAATAAACACTTATTTAAATAGGGTTTATATCCAGTATAACAGTTTTTACTTAAACAAGTGTTTTCAACGTTTTCTTTCCAAAATAGGCTAAGGAATCATACTCTGTATTTTTTAGCAATCAATTAAATAACATCCTGTATAAAATAAAAATATATACTTCAATTGATAAAAATTGGAAAAAAGTTTTTGTAAAAGATAAAAATTAAAAACCGAAAAACAGTGTTTTCTACTTTGCTCGAAAAGTTATTACATAAGGTGTAGGTTTTTTAATGTAAACAACTTTACATTTAACTTTTTTAACAAGATTTAATATTTTTTATCTTTAAAAACCAACTACCTTTTATCCCCTAACGCATTGTTTTGGCCCGGAAGTATTTTCATACATTATTATGATGCACTAAACAACACTATACCATTAGTTTGCTGTAGAGCTATTTTTTTTTTGTAATCAAGTATTCCGCCTGACCTATAAGTACTAGACAAGGCAAAGAAAATTTAAAAAAATATGACTAAAAAGGTTTTAAAGACTTCTTAATATACTTCCTTATGTATAGCTTATGTATAAGTATTCATGCGTAAGGAGGGGGATTAAGGGGTAAACACTTATGATAATGAAAAGTGTACGCTATTTATTGAAGTTTAGTCATAGCATCAATATGTAGCTTTTTTAGCTACCCATCTTATCATGGTATAACACTTACAATAGTTAACCTACCTGTAAACGTGATAATTGCATCTGTGATATTAATCTCAAAAATGTAAAAGTGACCGGAATAATATCTTATATTATCCACCGACAACCCTATAATAGTGGATATAACAGTGGCTACAAAAAATATAAGGGTTTTTTAAAATGGCCTTTAAGTTACAGAAAAGAAATTATCTATAATAAAAAAATAACAAAATACATAGAATAGTAAGCTATAGCTGCTAATTTTAGAGCCTAAGATTAAGAAAAATACCCTAATTTATTAATTAAATAAAATTATATTTTCTAGGCAGATTTTAATGTCGTGAATGCAAGTAAACAACATGTTACAGCATAGGTCTGCTACAATTAATAATAATTAATTAATTATTAGTTAATTTATTTATAATTGTTACCTTTACATGGTAATTGCATAAACCAATGATCAGCGGTGAAATAGCTTAGTTGGTTAGGTAGCAGCTCAATTTTACTCAATTAAATATGGTAAACATAATTTTGCTAATAGACAAGGGAATAAAAATAAAAAAATGTTACCCAGAGTGTCGACAAAGCATGCACTGCTAAATGCTGCTACCTAACCAACTAGGCTATTTCACCGCTGATCATTGATTTATGCAATTAACATGTAAGGGTAACAATTGTAAATAATTTAACTATTAATTAATTAATTATTATTAATTGTAGCAGACCTATGCTGGCAGATGTTGTTCACTTGCATTCACTACATTAAAATCTGCCAAAAATATTATTTCATTTAATTAACAGATGAGGGTATATTTTTTAATGCCGGATCTTAGACTATAAGGACTGTTTATTTACGATGTGAGTAAATTTAGTGTTAAATAACTACATTGTGTTTTATACTGCTTCTTATCTTAGTTTGTTTTAATTTTTAAAGGCGCAACTTAAGATAATTTTATTCAGGAGAAAAATAGTCCTGTCTTTACTCAAAAATGCGACCATAAAATATTTTTACTGAACTTTAAAACACCCTGTATTTCTGACATATATTTTTAAACCTTGTCTAAATTTTAATATTAGAGAATTATTGCAAGTTGCCTTAATAAGCTCGGGAATTATTATTATCGGCCTTATTTAAATAGTGCTTGTACCCAATATTTAGAGTTATTGCAAATCAGTTTAAAAAAACTAAAAAACACGCTTTTATATGCAACCGAACTAAAAATTAAAAAATAATTTTTCATTAAAAAAATATTTTCACTTCATAGTAAAAAGCGTGGGGTGCTTAATATATTAAATGTTATAATTATTATATTTGCCAATATCTATGATGGAAAAGTTATGAAAAACACCCCACGCTTTTTACTATGAAGTGAAAATATTTTTTAATGAAAAATTATTTTTAATTTTAGTTCGGTTGCATATAAAAGCGTGTTTTTGTGTTTTTAAACTATTAATTATTTTTCATTTTTAGTTCGTTATATTGCACAAAATTCTTAATATAACAGTAAATTAGAACATACTATTTAATTAAGCAGCAAAAAGAAAATAACCAGCCCCTTTTTATTAGTTCTGTGCCCCTGTATATCAAATTTGGTCAAAATGGGGTTGCTCCAACTTTCGAAACAATTACCCAATTTGCATAAATAAGACAAATATTTTTAAAATATTACCTTTTTAAACTAAAAAGAAATTTACTGCGGAGGACCATGTTAATTATTTATTTGCTTCTTGTATTTCAATTAAAGTGTATACTTTGTTTTTAATAGCTTAGTTAACTGATTTTTTCAACTTTAATTTCACATTAAAGGAATTTTAGGTTATGTTATGACTGAATGACTGTGAATTTTCCAACAGATTGCAACTCACTAAAAAATTTCTTCTTCATTAAGTAGCAAAGTTTGAAATTTTGCCAACAGATGGCAATCCAGGCAATGTTTGGACCGTTGCCAACATATTGCAACCCACTAAAAAATTTCTTCTTCATTTAATAGCAAAGTTTGAAATGTTGCCAACAGATGGCAACCTAGGTGTTGTTTTTATAATATAATGGAATTTTTTTTCCTGGCGATCAAAAACAAGATAACGGGATACTGTTTGCAGATTATTGCATTGTCATGGGTCCTTAATACGTGTGCAAAGTTTCAAAGAAATCGAATAGCTGGAAGTTGGTTAAAATTAGGCTCAAAGATTCCGTTACATAGGCAGCCAGATGGATAGATAGATAGTTATAAAAAAACCAAAAAATGATTTTAAACAAGAAAAAGATAATTAAAAATCCCATGACGTTTCGGTGGCACATCTGCCACCGTTGTCCAAGCAACAAATGGAATAAAAAATAATAAAAAATAAAAAACTTACTATTATTTAGGTTTTAAAATTCAATATTTTTCTGTTTTTCTAGGATATTCGGATATTCTGAAAACTTTGACATTAAATGTCAAAACATGTTTGTTTGGTTATATAGTGTCCATAGTGACATAGATAACTGGTTTGCTGGTTGATATAAATGATTGTTTATTTTACGAAAAGATTTGGGTAGTTGGATTAATTTTAGTCTTCCTGAAGAGACTGCAAGCGTATCAAGCAAAGGCAACCAAGTGTTATTTAAATTAACTGAAATTGATGCTGACACAATTATCTTTATTTAATAATATGCACACGCACTTTCTTTGATTTTGCGTTTTTTAGAACAAGTTTCCTTTGCTAAAAAGTACTCGAAGCAGCCCAGGTTATTCTATGATTGTTTATCAAATGCGTTGTTGGCAGATTTTTGATTTATGAAATTCTGTGTTTTTAATGTATGATCTGGCTAGTTCTTTTATGCGTTTGGCTAATGGTCTACAAGTTTCACCTATATAAAATTTATTGCATTCGCAAAGGTATTTTATAGATGACATTTTATGTATTTTCATTTAAGTTGTATGGTTTTGTTTTGTTAATTGAGATCTGTCGTTGTTTTAGAGGTCATTTTGTAACTATTAAAATTATTTATTGGCACATATCAATTTAAAAATTACGTTATAAAAAATACTTAGTCTCAGAACAGTTTGATGGATTATGATCTAAAACACTTTAAAAGAAACCTTTTGAGACGGTTCACTTTGACGAGTCTACCAGGAATATTCCTTGCACTTTATATGGTTTTGACGCTTTTAACCGCTTCATCAATGAAATGTTTTAGGTGTCGGACTGAGCGAAAGCGTCACTTTTTTTGTGGATAGAGGTTTGTGTTCTTTATGTTTAACTCTTACAAAGGTGGGGTTATAGTCATGAAACCAGGAGGCTCAAACACATGTTTGGTATCAGGACTAGAGCGGGTTTCATGACTGTTACTACCATTTTGGCACAATGTAAAAAGTACATAACGCTGTGGTAAACTGCCCGACAAAAAAATGACGTTACCAATCAGTACCCGACACGTGACGTTGACAGGCTGGGTTAAAGCGCGGTTCTATGTGATATCAATATTGTCAGGGAAACTCGTCAGAACCCTCCTGGTTTTAAAGTGTTCTTATCATAAAATTCATTTATTACTGGCATTAAGGTACCAACTCTATAGCATATCATTTTAAAGTGTCTTTAAAAATATTATAAACAATTGACATAAAAATTTAACTTTAAATCACTCACCATAATAACTTAATAAACAGGTAAATTCAAACAGTTCACATTTGATTTAAATAAAAGCAATTTCTAAAACGTGTACTTAAAGAGAAATAAAGTTAAGCAGTTTCTTAGACACTGCAATGGTTCATTAAAAATTCGCCACACGAAGCTAATCAGATAAATAGGCCAGTTATTAGTTAAAAACATGCATAGGCGCAAAGAACCCAGATAATGGCTGAAACATTGCAGAAATTGCGTACCACAGCTCTTTATTATCAACTTCGTAGTGACAATACGATTTTTCAGTAATCATAACTGACGATATATTAACTCCACCACATACACAACACATTCTTTTTTGATAAAGTAGTTAAGTTTGGGCTCTGTTTAATAATGTACTGGGTAATAACAAAGTTTTATAGTTTTTAATACACTGATGGTCTATAATACCGGAGTGAAGAAGACCTTTATCCCTCTGCTTACCGGATGAGGTCAATAATACAATCAATAATTCAAAGATAAATACATATTTTTAAGCAATGCAACGGCGATATGTTTATATCACGCACACTACATTCATTCTTTTTGAAAATAAATAGTTAAGTTAGGGCTGTTTGATAATGTACTAGGTAATAGCGAAGTTGTATGGTTTTATTACACTGATAGTCTAAAATACTAGTTGAAGAAGACCTTTATCTCTCCGCCAACTTACTGGATGAGGTCAATAATATAATTTAATAATTGAGTTAAATAAATATTTTACCAATGCGACGGCGATATGTTTATATCACGCTTTATCACTACATTCTTTTTGAAAATAAGTAGTTAAGGTTTTGTGCGGCTTTGTTTAATAATGTACTGGGTAATAACAAAGTTGTGCGTTCCAATACACTAGTAGTCTAAGATGTAAATTAGAGACGACCTTTGTTCCTCTGCTTGCGCATGACGTCAATATTATTATCAATAAATGAGGTTAATATAATAATAAATATTTTAACAGTGGCGATATGTTATATCACGCACACTACATTCGTTCTTTATTGAAAATAAAGTAGTTAAGTTTTGGCTTTGTTTAATAATGTACTGGGTAACTAACAAAGTTGTGTACACGGTTTCAATACACTAATAGCCTAAGATACTCTGAGTTAGAGACGACCTTTGTTCCTCATGCTTGCCGAATGACGTCCGGCATATTATTATAACGAATAATTGGAGTTATTGTATATATTAATACATATTTTAAAAAAATGCAACGGTCATATGTTGTAATCACGTACACTACATTCATTTTTTGAAAATAAGTAGTTAAGTTTGGGCTGTGTTTAATAATGTACTGGGTAATAACGAAGTTGTATAGTTTTAATACACTGATAGTCTAAGATACAAATTAGTGACAACCCTTGTCCCTCTGTACCGAATGAGGTCAGTATTATTATCAATAATTAGGTTAAATAAATATTTTAACAATACAACGGCGATATGTTATATCACGCACACTACATTCTTTCTTTTTGAAAATAAGTTGTTAAGTTTGGGCTGTTTAATAATGTACTGGGTAATAACAAAGTTGTATAGTTTTAATAGACTGATAGTCTAAGACACAAATTAGAGATGACCCTTGTCCCTCGCTAACAATGAGGTCAATAATATTATCAATAATTAAGGTTAAATAAATATTTTAACAATGCAACGGCGATATGTTATATCCGCATGCCACATTCATTCTTTTGGAAAATAAGTAGTTAAGTTAGGGCTGTTTAATAATGGACCGTGTAATAACGAAGTTGTATAGTTTAATACACTGATAGTCTAAGACACAAATTAGAACTGACCTTGTCCCTCTGCTTTACGAATGAAGGTCAATATTATTATCAATAATTAGGTAAATAAATATTTTAACAATGCAACAGCGATATATTATATCACGCACACTACATTCTTTCTTTTTGAAAATAAGTAGTTAAGTTTCGGCTTTGTTTAATAATGTACTGGGTAATAACGAAGTTGTGTAGTTTCAATACACTATAGTCAGATATAATTGAGACGACCTTTATCCCTGCTTACACGGATGAGGTCAATATTATTATCAATAATTAGGTTAAATAAATATTTTAACAATACAACGGAAATATGTTATATCACGCACACTACGTTCCGTCTTTTGAAAATAAGTAGTTAAGTTAGGGCTGTTTAATAATGTACTGGGTAATGCGACAGTCGTATAGTCTTAATACACTGATAGTCTTGCATTCCATACAGTATTAGAAGGAGAACATATGAACCTAAAGATAACCCTATATACAACCAAAAATACCAATCCATAGAACCCCTACAAGTGGATTTCAGCTACTAATAAAAAATTTAGTACCTACCGCGACCAACAGATGGCGAATAGTACGATGTCGCTTTGCTAATAGGATTAGCATCAGAACATTGATAGCAGTCGCTGACGAGCAGTCGGCCCGATCAGTTAGAGTGAGGATATATGCCAAATTTAATAAAAATAAAATCCCCGATAAATGGTAGTATCCATAAGATTATTAAATTTATGATTTCAAAATAAGATATATCGATGGGTTTTTGACAAAACATCGTAAGCGACATTCGTCAGTTTCACGGGAACGTTTTTTTTTTTTTGCATTGGCTTTATTTCAGATGAAGATATGTTCTATATTGCTTCGGCGGTTCATTTAATTAATGGTAGTTATTTGGGTGCACCAAAAAATAAATTAATACCAAAAACCAAAAAAATAAAGCAAGTAAATAAAGAACTAAAAATCGACGTTTTGGTTGGCAAGTCTGCCACCGTTGTCAAGATAAATTAAATAAAAATAAAAATTTAAAAATTAACTATTATTTAGGTTTTAGAATTTTAAAATTTTTAGCCTTTTAGGAGATTCTGAGAAATTTTGACATTAAATGTTAAATATGTTTGTTTTGTAATTCAAATTAGAAGAAATCTAAATAAAAACATTCAGATCTCGGTTTCTTTGATAACGCGAGGAAACAATCGTTTCCCTGCAAAATTGGCGAATGTCGCTTACGATGTTTTTGTAAAAACGCATCGATATATCCTATTCTCAAATAATAAATTTAATAATCTTATGGATACTGGGTCCATTTATCGGGGTTTTATTTTTATTAAATTTTGCGTATATCCTTGCCTCTAAATGATCGGGCCGACTGCTCGTCAGCGACTGCTATCAATTTCTGATGGTAATCGTATTAGCAAAGCGACATCGTGCTACTTTCGCCATCTGTTGGTCGCGGTAGGTACTAAAAGTTTTAGGGTACGCTGAAGTTACTTGTGGAGTTCATGGATTTCTTTGATACAACAGGCGACTAGTTTAAAATTTAAAATTTCACAACATTAATTTTTACCTGATGTATGTATTGTAATAATCTCTGGTTTTAACATAATTTTTTTGTCCTGTCACAACAAAAGGGAATTATACACGGAAAAAATTATTATTAAAGTTCTGCCGACCAAAATATTGCTTTATTATCTAGATTTAAACGTTTTTTTTATGTGGTATTTTTATTTTCAGTTTTAAATCCGAGGACTATCCCGTACAAAGAAAATCGGAAAAATTCTTTTATTCTATGGCCCCTGTCTGAGGGTAAATATTCGCAAACTACCCTCGATATTTAGTTTGGCGGGAACTCCTCGGGCTCTTGATATTTTGTTATCGCTGTCACTTGAATTGGATTTCTTTCATTTGGCCTCGAAGCTCTCTCGACTGACATCGAGATCCTTTGTTCTGACCGTTTTCTTTTCTGTTTTATTTCTTTATTTCCCTCTTTCATTACGAGTAGAAATCTTAAATATTTACTTTACGTATTGCCGATTAGCATTATTGAAGCATGAAAACACCACATATTTTTAAACTGAATCTGTATAGGGGTTTTATTTAAAACTTTTTTTGCAGACACATATTTATTTCAAAGATCGAAAAAATCTCTAATGTTTGAGCCTGATTATATTTAAAGTTTTTTATTATTATTTTAAAGTTTTCTATTTAAAAATCATGTATATTAAAGCATTTTTGCTTAAAATTTCTATATCTTGGCGTGGTTTTGAGCTATAGTGTTTATTACCATAATTTTTTAAAACGTATTCGCGGTTTTTAAAAGGCCCTATATTAATTTTTATAAGTTGTGGTAAAGACACAAGAGCATCATTTTTTTCTTTGTTATAATACTAAAATTTATTTTCTTTTTAGTTGACTGCGATAACTGGCAAGAATGAGTGGACCTACGATGGAATTTCAGGTAAGTGACAATCTGTTTGTGTACCTAGATTACATACAGCGTGTCATCCAAAGTTTTTACCAAATGGTATACTTTTTAATTGTACCTAACTCTACGGAAAAAAAATGTATTACTTGGTTAGAAAATAAATTTTCACAATGTTGTATGTACTGGGTTGCTTCAAAAGGTATATCCTGTTAATCTCAAAATTATTGAGATAAAGATTTTTAATTCTAAAAATGTATACAGAACTATTTAAAAATTATTTCTCTAGATTTGGCAAAGAAATATTTTAAAAGTTCTTTGAGGTTGTTTTCTTTTATAATTTTTAAATTTAAATGATTTAAAAATATTTCTTTGTGCACTAAACTTAAGAAAAACACGAAAACAATAAGTGCATTACATTGTTTTAAAAAGTCAGTAACCATTTTAACTTACTATAATAGGGGAGCCCATAATGGAAAATGGGGATTTATTTGAACGTCATAGAGATCTATTGGGTTGCAAAGCTTAGATGATAAGAAGAGAAGAAAATGTTATATAATGTATACTTTTCAACGGTGGGAGAAGCAGCTATTTTTAAATATGTAAATAATAGTGGTATTATTTCGGCCTGCGAAAGTCGGGCAGATCGTATCGGACTATATTTTTTTGTTATAATTAAATTACTTTCTTTAAAATAAAAAAAAATAGCCAACCTCCAGAATGTCAAAATGACGTTTTTTTTTTTAGAACTTTGTAGCCTTCGCTTTCTTTACGTCTTTTTCAAATGGTCAAATTAGTGGAATATACACTGTTTAGCATTTAATTAACTCACCTTATCTTAATCTTACTCGCTAAAAAATGTTTGATGGAAATATGTTTGTTTTTTTTTACGATCGAATACAGAGCTCGTATTTGGTGAAGGTGCTTAACCGGGTACAAAATATCCTCTGGTACATAAAATTGGACGCACTGTAGTAAATCCCCTGTTGGACTACCCCACCCCAAGGTATTGGGCATTGCACATTGCATTACACTTATTTACTTCTATAATATAACTTTCGATTTAATCTGAAAACTAATAATTTTAATAATATAAAGAATCTCTCCAAATTATTTTATTAATTTTTATTGAGGCATTTATAATCCAATAAGTTTTTATACAGGGTGATTCAAAAATCGATCACGAAACTAAAGGGGTGATTCTACTTGACAAAATAAGGGTAGAGCTTTATATATTTTTTTGTCAAAATGTCTTTCGTTTTCGAGTTGGAAGCCGTTAAATTCTAAGTTTTTATTTTTGTATTTTGAATTACTCGCTTACAGAAATATTTGACTAATATTTAAAAACCTAGACTAAATCGTCTGCGTTTCATCATTCTAGTAACAATGCACATTGATTGTTTGCCACTAGAGGGCACTTACCATACTTTACCTACATTGAAAATTGTTTTTTGTCATAACTTTTAGTGTTGACACATACAGTAGTTTTTGGCCTGTTTTCTGAAAGACTGATGCTAGGCCTTTAAAAATGATGCTCTTTATTTACATCGGTAAACCCAATGGTTTAGACGTAAATCACCCTTAAAAATTAAGTGGTAAATTTACTTTTCTCATTTTTTTACTACCAGCTACCAAGCTAAATAAGCTATCAAATTATACTAAAGCTGTTAGTGTAAAATAAAATACGCCTTTTAAACTATTTAATTTATAAATTTAAAATAACTAATAAGGGTTAATCAGTAAATATTTATATATTGATTATTCCGATATACATTTAATTGTTAAAAATTAATGAAAAAGTACTAAATATACTAAAAAGATTTTTAAAATATTCCCACTTTCTTCAATACATTTCCTATGACTCTCCAAAAATGTCGCCTAACTCGATGAAAAATTCCTGGTGTTTCTTTAATAATTTGGCACTTTTCGATTATCCTGAAGCGAAGATCCTCGACGTTAATTACTATCATACACCAATTGTTTCAAATGACCAAAAAACAATTCATAAGATTAAGTTCTGGTGACCTCGCTGCTCATGCCAATGGTCCAATTTGTCCTATCCATCGCTCAGGATACGTTGCATTCAAATACTGCCGGACACGATATATACGTGTGGGGCGGAGCTCCGTCTTCAGGATCCACATGCTGGCCCTTACTTTTATTGGCACATCTTCCAGATACAATGGGAGACGATTTTGGATAAAATCTAAGTATAAGTCACCAGTTAATGGGCCATCAAGGAAATGAGGACCAATAAGGAAATTTCCTATTATCCCTGCCCACACTTTAGTGAAAATCTACGCTGATGTTTCGTTTCTACCACATTGTTTGGGTTCTTGTAAGCATATGTGTGGATGTTGTGTAGATTTGTTAGGCCATCACGAGTGAAACCAGCTTCGTCAGTGAATAATATGAGGCCAATTAATCGATTATCGTGTTCGTACTTAGCTAGGATCTGATTGTACATTTCTAACCGTCTCGGCCGATCACTGTCATTAAGAGCCTGCACCTTTGTGAATGAAACGGGTAGAGTGGTTCTTTCTTAGTAACCTCTATGCACTAGCCTGACAGAGCCGCACTTCATTCCTAATTTTTCTAGTACTAGTACCTGGATTATCTTCAATAATTTTAAGCACTCTTTTTCTTGTTGCAACGTTTCTAGCAGTTCTAGGTCTTTCCCTATTTCCATTATAACTTTTAAAGGAACCACATTCCGCAAGCCTTCTGTACACACTGAAAAATGTTTGAGCATGAGGGATATTTCTTTCCGGATAACTCTCCATATATTACCTTCTTGCCAACTCTGCATTAACATTTCCTTTTTCATGACAAAAATGGATATTACAATATTCGATATTTGAATATTGGAGATTAGCTATTATTAGTTATTTTAAGATTATAAATTAGATACTTTAAAAAGCGAATTTATTTGATGTTAAACTGACAGCTTTAGTATAGTTTGACATCTATTTACCTGGTAGCTTGTGGTAACGAAATGAGAAAAGTAAATTTACCACTTAATTTTTATGGGTGATTTACGTCTAAACCATTGGATTTAGCGAGGTTAATCAAGAGCACGTTTTTTAATGGCTTCTTATCAGTTTTTTAGAAAACATGTCAAAAACTACTGTAGCTGTCAACACTAAACAATTATGAGAAGAAAACAATTGGCAATGTAGGTAAAGTGCCCTCTAGCAGCACACAATCAACGTTAATTATTACTAATATGATGAAGTGCAGACGACTTAGCCTATCTTTTAAATATTTATCAAATCGGTTTTCTTGTAAGCAGGCAAATTAAAAAACAAAAAATAAAAACTTAAATTTTGACGGTTTGTAACTCGAAAACGAATGACATTTAAAAAATATATTAAAAATAATTAAGTTTTGTGATCGATTTTTGAATCACCCTGTATGTTATTTTTAAAAATTTTGTGAAAAATTTTATGTTTTGGTAATATTCGGCTACATTAAGTGGGTCAGATTTTAATGCAAAGTGCAAAAACTAAATTAAAACAGTATATTTTAAATCAGGTAGCAATGGAAAATATATATGCAGGGTGGCCTACTATATGCAACACGGTCTATAGCTAAATAACAATAGAAATTTCAACAAGAGAAAATTGGAAAACATATAGGGGTCGGATAAAGCCACAGTATTAAATTATTTGAGTTATGCAGGGTATCTCAGAAAAGTGTGACGTATCAAAGTTTTTTTAAATAGAACGCTTTATATTTTATGATAGTTTTAGATTTCACATAAAAAATAACTTAAGTTCATAAAGTACCAAGTGTCTAATTTTATTTGTTTTTGTAATATTTTATTTTTTTTAAATGCAGATTTGCAATTAATTTTTTTCCAATGTTAACTTTTTAAAGATCGAAATTTGTTAGAAGATAGGAAAGAGTCTGCCATATTATACTTAGGTCATATCAGGATTAAAAGTTATACAGGGTGATCTTTTAAGAAAATTAAATAGCAATACTCTTCTATTTTAAATAAAATATCCTAAATTTGTTTACACTACATAATAATACATAAAATACCCTTTTAAATGGTGGTTAGGTTGTCTATACCTATTTTTGTACTTTTAGTAAATTCCAATTTTCCAAATGTTTAGTCCAAATGTTAATTTAAATTAAAGTTGGCTGTGATATAAAAATCCATAATATTTTATTTATGAAAATACCATTGACCATTTCTTGATTACTAGTATTTTAGTTAGTTTGAAATAAATTTTATTGAGTTTAAATAAAATCTTGTCTACAACTAAATAATATAATACTAGTAGAATGTAAAAAAATGTTCTCTTGAGTCGAGCAATTATGATAAAAAATATGCCACCAGAAACTATTCGTTTACTCAAAAAGTTATTTTAAAATTTTTAACAAGAAGACTATGAATAATGAATGAAACGAGCATTAGTGGAATGACGTAATCGTGGTTTAAAATTATTTTAAAATATTTTTAGCGAAAAAATGGTTTAAATATTTGTCAATGTAATGTTGTAATTTGACGTATTTAAATTAGAACAAAAAGTAATTGTTTAGTCATTATTTTAAACAATATAAAGGTAAAAAATGTCCGATTAGATTTTGGTTATAATAGAAATGTAAGTTTCGTATAATAAAATATTTTTAAATTAAGTATGTACCATAATTTAGCTGTATGTATGTTTGGGAAAAAAGTAATCATTTTGGTACCTGTCAACAGAGATAAAATGGTAAATTTTTTTGCCGTCAATAAAAAAAAATTAATTTATTAAAAATTTAAATTACAAAACTTTAGTTAATCATTTTAAAAGCTGTAAGTCGGTCAATATTAAAGTCATTATCGAAAACTACGTATTGTTAAAAAAGAGAAGAAAAACAACGGAATCTTTACAGAATGATTAATGAATCAACGTTGAAAGCATGTCTTTAGGAAAATGTATCGCCAAGAATAATAATTTAGAGCGTCACGCCTTACCATTTAAATAAATTAATTGATTGATTTTTACTAAAGTCAAAAGAATGGTGTATCATATGACATGGTGTTGAAAGATAATTTATTACTAGCTTAAAACTTTAATACAAAGTAAATTATAAGTGTTATTTATTATCCGTTGTTATATTTTTTATAAATGTTTGAAATACTTTTTGCAACTTATTTATTTTTATTTGTTTTCTCTCAGCTGTAGTTTGTTGTACTTACTTTAAGTAGTTCTTCAGCTCTTTTAGCGCATGGTCCTCTAATGTGTTTTTTTATGCATATGTTGAGAAAACCTGTTCCTGTGCAGTCTTTGCTGGTCTAATATCCACTTTTGTTCCACACTGTGGAAGGTACTCTTTGGCACTCCAACGACTGGTTCTGGCCCGACGTATGTCGATGCTGACCCCTCCTTGTCAGTTGGTTGCGTTTTCGTTGCTTCGGATCCCGCAATGTCTTGGCACCCACATCGACCTGGTGTTGTTGCGTCCTGCCAGTTACTTGTACCAATACTAACTTAATGTACCAAAGGCTGCTTGACTGTCCGTAAAAATGTTGATTGTACAATTTGTGCAAGGCATTTGATTGTTAATTCTAGCACATTGTAGGATCGCAGTAGTTTTGAATAAACGTAGTAGCTTATTGTCCATGACGCTCATTGTCGACAGTGTAAAATTCTTAGTGAACCCAGGTCCGTTACACCAATATTGAATAAAAATAAGTATTCCTAACAAGCAGTCAAAAACGTTTTACAAAAATTAAAAAGGAAAACTTCTTACTGCTTTTAGTTTCTTTGCACTGTAAGGTTGCATCTGTTGAGCACTGCTCGATCTGGAGATGCAGAATCTAACACTAGCTAAAAATGCTTTTTTCTGAGCTAATTAGATCACGAACCGTAGACTTAGAGTAAGAGCTCCAGCGCATGCTTCCGACATAGGTAGAAGCGATGGGATACTATGTAGTTTGCCTCATTGTGGCTTTGGTAGCTACCAGGTACCAAAGGTTAATTAAAGTAAAACAACTTTCGTCATTTTGTAAAAGCCAAATTTTATTACTTGGGTGCCTATTAAAAGATGTTTTTGATTCCCCAGTCGACAGACAGTGTGGACAGTTCCAACCCCTTGGCAAACAAATATTTTTGTGTGGCTACATAGTCTGTTTAAGTTAAATATTTCTCTTACCTAACAAGATATGACTAAAAGTCTTTTATAAAAGTTATAGGGTTTGTAAATAGGTATCTTCTAAAAAAGCTATTTTCTTACAAACTATTGAACAAAAAGCAATAACAATTAAATACAATACATACATAATTTACAAAAAATGTTGGAAATGACCACCTCCCGCCTCTATGCAGGCTCTTCTTCTCATTGAATTACGAACCTTTTCAAAAATTCCAGGCGTGTTTCGTATAGTTTCACATCCGTCAATAATTCTATTTCTGAGTTCTTCTAATGTCACAATTGGTGTATGATAAACTAATGTTTTTAGGTGTCCCCACAAATAAAAATCTAGGCTGTTCAGGTCAGGCGATCTAGCTGGCCAAAATTGTGGTCCTCCCCGGCCTATCCAATGATTTTGGTAGGCTCTATTTAAATGCTCACGAGCCAATATGCTAAAGTGGGCGGGGGCGCCATCATGCATAAACCAAAGTTGTTGTCGTAACTGAAGAGGAACATTTTCAAGAAGCAAAGGCAAATCATTTTGGAGAAAATTACAATAATCCTGGCCGTTAAGGCGTCCTGGTAAAAAAAAGGTCCAATTAAATGGTCGGATACGATACCGAGCCAAACGTTTAGTGAAAATTGTTCCTGAAAATGTGTCTCTGTAATCGCATGAGGGTTTTCCTGGGCCCAGTAATGATTGTTATGGAAATTGATTATTGCATTTCTTGAAAAATTTGCTTCGTCCGTAAACAATATTTTGGCATCAAAATGAGGATTTTCTGTTACTTTTTGGAGATACCATCTACAAAATTGCGTACGCAGTTCATAATCTCTAGGAAGCAATGCCTGAACCCTTTGTATGTGAAAAGGATATAACAAAGAATCTCTTAAAATCTCCCATACCGTCTTGTAGCAGATGTTTAATGCCATACCTATTTTTCGCGTACTTGTGGTTGGATCCTCTTCGACTGCATGCAGGACAGCCTCCTCAACTGCCGGTGTTCTAACTGTACGGGGCCTTCCCTCAGAAATATTAGCTTTAAAACTGCCAGATTCAGCCAGACGACGATGAATGTTTATAAATATTCGTCTATCTGGGAGAGCGCGATTAGGATACCTTTCTTGATACAAACGCCGCGCCTCCATAGCATTACCATTAGCTAGACCATAAAGGAAATGCATTTGTGTCATTTCCAAACTAGAATAATTTACCATTTTTTTATCTAGCAAAATGCACGTTTTAAGATCAAAGGAGAAATAAATACAAACTGTCAAGAATGATAATTAACGTCAGTGTCATAATGTTTACAACAACAAAACAACAATCGCTGGCAACGAGCAAAGCTAACTTGATTTATTTCAATAATAATTTTTCAAGATGCAATTTGGGTACATAAGACATTTTTTAATTAACGATTTCTCCCAAACGGTAAGTTTTACGGCAAAAATGAAAGAGGGATTTTTGTTTATAATTGATTGATAATTATTATAAAACCATAATTTTTCCCAAGTCAATGGCGTAGTATTTTTTGTAAAATTGTTTTAAAAATTCGTCATAGCTACGCCACTGGTTGCAAAAAAAAATTAAATAAACATCTGAAAAGTGTGTTTTTATGCCATAATATCCTGTACCAAAATTCAGTTCAATATCTCAAACGGTCTTTGAAAAATGTATTAAAAAGTGAAAATAAAATAAAACTTTAACACCCTGTATCTTAATAACTAAGCATTTTAGGGCCCACGTTTATATGAACTTTTCGACTTAAAATCGGTCCAGGAATGCCTCCTTCAAATTATGACATACCATTAAGTAACACCCTGTATATATGTACATCAAAATATTTTTATGACATGCCTATTTGGAAACCCTACAAATCTTAAATTTAACTTTTTGTTATATCTTGTTAAATAACAGAAATATTGGACTTGAACCATTGGGCCACCCCAAAATGTTTATTGCCAAGGGAGTGGAACTGTCAAAACTGTTGACTGTGACGACTAAGGAAATATCTTTAAATAGGTACTCAAGTAGCGCAACATAAAGTTAAGCTTTTACAAAATGACAAAAAGTTAAGTTTTACTCTATTGACTTTTGCTACCTGGTACTTGCCAAAGCCACCATAAATTAAACTCTATAGTATCCCATCGCTTCTACCTATGTTGGGAGCACAAAGAATCTCTTAAAATCTCCCATACCGTCTTGTAGCAGATGTTTAATGCCATACCTATTTTTCGCGTACTTGTGGTTGGATCCTCTTCGACTGCATGCAGGACAGCTCTCCTCAACTGCCGGTGTTCTAACTGTACGGGGCCTTCCCTCAGAAATATTAGCTTTAAACTGCCAGATTCAGCCAGACGACGATGAATGTTTATAAATATTCGTCTATCTGGGAGAGCGCGATTAGGATACCTTTCTTGATACAAACGCCGCGCCTCCATAGCATTACCATTAGCTAGACCATAAAGGAAATGCATTTGTGTCATTTCCAAACTAGAATAATTTACCATTTTTTTTCTAGCAAAATGCACGTTTTAAGATCAAAGGAGAAATAAATACAAACTGTCAAGAATGATAATTAACGTCAGTGTCATAATGTTTACAACAACAAAACAACAATCGCTGGCAACGAGCAAAGCTACCTTGATTTATTTCAATAATAATTTTTCAAGATGCAATTTGGGTACATAAGACATTTTTTTAATTAACGATTTCTCCCAAACGGTAAGTTTTACGGCAAAAATGAAAGAGGGATTTTTTGTTTATAACTGATTGATAATTATTATAAACAATGAATACAGACAAACTTTCAGCTTTAACAAAATGACGAAGTTCTGCCGCTCAGGGGCTCTTGGACTAACTGGTTTGGAACTATTTTGGTTCTGATCAATACGGTGTAGGTATAATTTAAACTATTTCTATTAAAATTTACATTTTAGGAATTATAGTATTTCATTTTCAAAACTCCTATTTGTCTAAAAGTTAAGAAAGCATATGCTTTATATTTAAAAACGAAAAAGAAATTGTGTTTTATCTATTTTGTCGCTTAAAGAAAAATATTAGTAAAACACGTTTTACTGCATATAGTGAATATCCTTTCAATTTCTCCCGACAATTTCATAAAAGCGCGAAGATGTGTTGGATATTTGTACCTAGAGACGAGAACGGTGCAAAATCGGTGTCGGCAGCTTAAGCTAAGCTCCCGGAATGTCTGCATCTCGCACGTGTGGGACTAGACCTGCAACGGTTAAGATTGAATTTGAAAGAGGGCTTTGGAGCGCGAATTGCCCATAAGATATTTACAAGGGGTGTCTTGGCGTAAAAAGCGATGGTGCCAAGTTTTTATTTAACAGGCTTTTATTAGCTTGAATGTAAAAAATAAGGAATATTTTAAAGCAACAATAAGCAAAAAATAGTAGTATTATTGTAAAAATCGGGAGCACTTGACGCTCTTTAAAATATCGATAATCCGATTATTAAAATAATCGGTATAATCCAATTATGCAAATTTAATTTGAATTACGAAAAATAACCTGATTACTCAGATAATCAAAATAACTAAAAATGAAAAAACAACCTGATTACTCAGATTATTAGAATTACGAAAAATAACCTGATTACACAGATAATTTGAATTACGAAAAATAAGAAAAATAACCTGATTCCAGAAATGATGGTTTTTTTGCTCTTCAACTTTTCCCACGAAAGAAAAAATATATACGATTATTAATAATTCGAATTATAATCCGATTATTGAAATAATGCAATTATGAACCATCACTAAGAAAAAGGTGGTAATATGGAACCCCCATATAGTTTATTCCTAAACTGCTACCGAAATGTCTTATTTAGTAACTCAGTTACAATCTTTATTTGAAGTGTGATGCGTAGTTCTCAAGTGAACAAAAAATGCCTAAATCCGGAACTGCGAATTGCCGCAATTTTTTAAAAGTCTTTTGTTTATAGAGGCAAAAACATAAATTTAGATTATACGTTTAAATTAGTTTAAACTATTTACCTAATAATATTAAGAAAAATGCCTGATTGAGCAAAGAAAATCAGCGAATTCCGTAAAAAGATCTTTTCGGAACTGTCAAGAATCTGTCACTTTCAACATGGCCCAATAAAATTTCGATGTTTTAGTCACGTGATTCTGGACTATTTATTTAATTGCAATATTTTTACCGTACATGAGGACTAGGCATTAGCTATACAGAAATTGTCGCGTTAATATTCTACACTGGAGTCTTTAAATTGTAGGTTATTGCTGCCTTGTATGGGACAAATTAAAGTGATTTGGTGACGAGTTTTTAAATTTATTTTGTGCGAAACTTTGTTAAGAGTGGTTTATTTACCAAATAAAAGAGAATTTAGCATAAAATAAAGTTATATTTTTGCATTATTTATTTTTTTTTCCTATGGCTTGTGTTTTGCTAATATGGAACCATTAAGAAAATAGTAACATGAAACCGGGTTTCATTTAAAAATAAAGATCTTAACCTGAGTCATCTAACTAACAATAATAAACCAAAATATATTGCGTACGGTTCTTCAGTTAAAATTGATGTTATTTCCGGAACCAAGTCAGAAGGATGATGCCTCTTGTATATTTTGAGACCTGAAGTACTCTAAAGAACAACCTGGAGAAGTGTGGGATCAGTGTGAAAAATGTCTACTATAGGCTTGTCAGAAATGTTCAGAATGTGAATATTTCTATTTTCATCAATAAATAATATTTTCTTTCCAAATATGTGTTGATTTTTTCTGGGTTCCATATTACCACCACTCTTGAACTGCTTTTTTCTAAAAATGGAAATAGCACTAACCTATAGATTATATAATTTTATTTGAGTACACCACGTGATTTTCCCACAAATAAAGAATTTAACTTAAAAAAAACATAACAACACCACCTTTTCTTTTATTTTTTTTTTTTTGAAAAAGAACCAAACAGTGGTTCCATATCACTCTTCCTCTAATATTTATTTTTGTTTATTATTGTCTTAAGATTATTTTAAAATTTATTTTTAAGAAATTAAAAAGTTTTATGGATAACAAGTAAGAAAGCTTTTTCAGACTCCTAAATCACCCTGTATAAAACCATTAAACTATAAAACATTGTCCTTACAAAAACAGTGTTATTTTAAATTTTTATTTAAATCAGATTAAGTTATTTAATTTATTTGTTTATTTACTTAATAAATCTTGCGACAAGCTTTTAATCATATAGGTCGCTATATTTTTATAGTACAAGTTAAAAAAATATATTTTTTTCTTCTTTAGTGTATTTAAATACAAATTGTTTTAAAAATTGTTTCTTACTTTTAATTTTTTACTTCTTAGGTATAGCTAAATAGGTTTTACAGTCTGTTTATCTTATTCAACGCATCATCGCAAAATATTTTGTGGGTAATTTTAAGCCGTGTCCTCAGTTAGCAAGAAAAACTTGTTGCTGATACATGTTAAAAAACATATACTTTGTTGCTTTTGCTACTGAACACTGTTATCAACAATGTTATCTAACATGTTTCCACAATTTTATAAAAGCAACGAGTTATTTATTTTTTTACATGACTCAGCAACAAGTTTTGTAACCAGAACACACGGCTTTTTAAACACTCTTACTGCTATACAATTAGGTTTTTGCCTAGACGACACTTTTTATTTGATACTAATATGGTAGAAAAGTGTAAAAAACTTGATCCGCGATATTGAATCAATGTCATTTAAATTCTGTGGTACTCTCAACAAGCCCTTTTATTTGATACTTATATTGTAGAACTACATTAAAAATAATTAGTCATCCATCTTAGGTGTTCTGCAATGTTGGACTTAGAATGACGTCACTTTAATTTTTAAATTCCTCTTAACTATCCTTTTTATTTGATACCCATATTATAGAAGTGCACTTGAAAATTCCGCCATCTTGGGTGTCCCGCCATGTTGGACTTGAAATGAGGTTTTTATTTTTCGGGTTACTCTGGGAAAGCCCTTTTTATTTAATACCCATATTGTGGAAGTGCATTAAAAATAACAAGTTCGCCATCTTGTGGGTTCCGCCATGTTGAAATTAGAATGACTTCTCACAGCTATTTAGGCAAAATCAATTTCGGTTTGGGAAATTAAGAGTTTTTTATTCCCTTCATAAAACTCACATGAGATTAGATAGGGGGAAGGCGGTTAAAGAACATCTTACCCAATTTCACGAAATGAAAAGGGGGGTCCAAAATATAGAAAAACACCTCACGTAATTTATGAACGCCCCCTTATGCAGTATCATCCAAATTTAGGGTGTATACCAAAGTTTAGCTTAATCAATTAAGGATTTATGCTTTAAAATCAATTTGCAAAATTTTACCCGTACATACATACATTGCAAGTGAAATGAAAGCTTTTAAAATAAAAATGGTCAAAGCTATAAATAAATACTTTTTATTTAAGATATAATTTTAAAAATGGCAACAGAGTTAAATACAGATTGAAACTCGCAGTTTTAACATAGATTATTTAGGGATTTACAGCGGAAAAGCGAAATTACACAGGTATAAGTTTATTACATTTCCTAAATAATTTATAGGAATCTTTTTGGAAGCTATGTGCTTCGTTTTCTAAACAACAAAAAATATTTTATTGATACCTTAGTTCTAATCTTTTATTTCAAGATTTTTTTTGCATAAAAAAGGTTTATTTGTAAGGGATATTAAAAATGTGTTTTAACAAACAGTAGGGGAGTCCACGATACTAAATGGGGATATATTCCAGCAAAGAATACAAATCCATAGAACGCCACAAGTGAGATTTCAGCGTACCCCAAAAATTTTAGTACCTACCCTGACCACCAGATGGCGAAAGTAGTACGATGTCGCTTTGCTAATATGATTACCATTAGAAATTGGTAGCAGTCGCTGACAAGCTGACGGCCCGATCGTGTCAGAGTGAAGATATACGCAAATTTAATAAAAATAAAATCTCCGATAAATGGACTAAGTATCCATAAGATTATTAAATTAATTTTTTTAGAATAGGATATATAACTAATATAATAAACCTAGACCATAATAAAAATATAAATACTACTTTTATTTTTATTAAATTTTGCGTATATCCTTACTCTGACATAATCAGGCGACTGCTTGTTAGCAGCAGCTACCAATTTCTGATAGCACAGCCTTCTTAAACTCTGCCGTGAAGTAAGAAAGGCAACGTTGCAAACAACACTGTGCAGTAGGAATATTGAAATGAGTTCCTAATAGATTACATGCTAAATATAATTAATTTTTAAGTGTTTTAAACAAAATATAGGTATTATTTTTTTATATTTTAGACAACATATAGGTATAATTTTAAATACTATTTTTGCCCTAAAAAGTAATAACTGCAAAACTTATCAGGAACTTTTCTGCCTTATACAAATTTGTTGGTAGGGATTTAAAAATTTCAAATTGTTATGATGTTTTCTACCCCGCTTTATGTATTTTTGTGAACAGACCAATGTAGCTTTTAAAGTTAACTAAACATTTATTATTTAGAAGGGTAGGTACTAAAATTTAAAGTACGCTCAAATCTCACTTGTGGCGTTCTATGACCTATAGGGTTAGAAAGCCTATATAAGAAAAAAATGGTATACTGGGTGTTTCTAAACAAATGCGAAAAATTTAAGAAAGTGAATTCTTGTTTAAAATAAAGGGTAGTTTCCTTTATAAACATGGGGTGTAAAGTCAACCGTTAGGGAGATATCGTGGTACAAAAGTGGCAAAAAATACCGTTTTTATTTTTCATTTTAAAAACGAAAAGCGCTACAAAAATAAAATTCTATAAAAATATTGCTATTATAAAAGTAAATTTTATAATTATATTTGCACTTTTTTAGAATTCATGGAAGAGGTAGTAATAGCCTACCCCTATAATTCTTAAATTAAAGATATGTTCTGTATTGGTTTGGCGGATTCATTTAATAGATATTATTTATCACACGTACACGCCAATTCAGAATTAAAACCAAAAAGTCCAAAAAATTTTTAAATTAGGTAACAAAAAAACTAAAAGACGACGTTTCGGTAACCAGTCTGCCACCGCTGTAAAGATAAAAATAAATAAAATAAAAATTTAAACAAATACCTATTATTTAGGTTTTAAAATTTTATCCAACACTTACATATAATATCTACATAATTGATCAGATTTTGAGGATATAAAGTGTACTATAAGTCACTAGTGAGCTAAAGTACCCTTTAGCTCACTAGTGAATTATAGACAATACAAAATTTTGTTGCTGGTGTTGACAATGACAAGTAACAAATAATGGATGACGTTTTCAAATTATTTTCGATATTAAAAACGATTTATACGAAAGTGTTGGATAAAATTTTGTATTAGACACGTGAGTTATTACATATAAGTCACTTAAGAAAATTACTCTCTCGCCCTTCGGGCTCGAGAGTTTAACTTTTCTTGCGTGACTTATATGTAATATAACTCACTTATCTAATAAATAACTATTATTTTTTAGCTTTTATGTTTAGGAGATTCTGAAAGTCGTTTGACATTAAATGTCAAAAATATTATATTATTCCTATCATTCTTGCTGGCCAAATTTAAAGAGAGACTTACGCAATGAAATTGAATAGATTGGTTTACTTTAAAATATTTTTTAACTTTTGTAATTTATTTATTAAACTTACCAACTTCAAATAAAAAAATAAAATGTAAGTCATACCGTGCCGGAACGGGAAAATATATTTTATAAAATATTCTATTTATCTGCAGTTACCTATTAAGGAATATGTAATATATTTTTAGTTGACATTACTCTGTAATTTAAAAACAATACTTATTTTGTTTTAAGGAAAAAAATAATTTTAAACAAAGCATTAGTTTAAAAACATCCTGTATAATGTATACTTTCTCATCGATAGAGAAAGCGGCTATAGATTTGTAAATACCCATGTTAAACAAATACTGTTGTATTCAGACACGTAAAAATCGTTAGATTATATATATTTTTTGTTTTCCTTAAATTATTTGTTTTAAAATAAAAAACAGTAGCCACGATCAAAAAAGAGTTTTTACAACTTTGTAGCCATCCGCTTTCTTTGCATTACTCTCAAATTGTCAGATAGAGGAATATACATTTTTTGGTATGTAATTAACTAACCCTATCTTAATCTAAAATAACCCATAAAAACGCCCTATTTTGCTTA
>JACEGR010004621.1:0-84853 GCA_014170235.1 Listronotus bonariensis | reverse complement strand
AGTGGATACTTATGTATATTATTTAAAATTATTAAAAATCCCCTATACTAGCAAACACCCTTTTAACGACAAACGATCTTGTGACATATTTTAAAATTAATGTTTACTTAAAAACTACCCTGTTTTTTTAGATTTACAATTTTAATTTTTTTACTTTTAAGTTCCTATTAATATTTTTAACTATAAAACAAAACTTAAAATTTACAAAAACATGTGCTTCGTAATGTCATAAATTAAAAAAATAATAATAAAAAAAAATTTCATTTATCCATAAATTGTAACTTCAATTTTAGTATGTAGTAGGGGAGCCCACGATGCTAAATGGGGATTTACTCGAGCGTCATAGAAACCTATTAGGTTGCAAAGCTTAGATGATAAGAACAAACACACAAATTTTATATAATGTATATCTTTTCATCGGTGGGAGAAGTGGCTATAGAATTTCAAATATGTCAAAAAATACTATTTTTATTTCTGCTTGTGGAAATCGTTTAGGTTGTATCGAATTATATATGTTTCTTTATCCTTGGATTATTTTCTTCAAAATAAAAAAGGAGCCATGCTTGAAAATGTTAATCTAACGTTTTTCTTTGTAGCCCTCTGTTTCCTTTACGTCACTCTCAAATTGTCAGATTAGTGGAATATACACTGTTTGACATGTAATTAACTTACCCTATCTTAATCTGACGCGCTCGACAATTTCTGATGGATATATTTCTGTTTTTTATGATCGACCCTGTATACGGGGCTCATATTTGGTGAAGGTACTTAACCGGGTACAAGGTATCCTCCGGTATATTATTCTGCTGCGCTGTAGTAAATCCCAAAATCCCCTCTTGGGCTCCCCTGCCATAGGGGTATGAGGCAAAACGGACTTTGAAGTTTTTTTTACAAAATATATATTATTGTTTTTATTTCAAAAAATTATTTAGATTTCCTTGTCGCCAAATAATTTTTAAATTTATGTAGGTATATTATAGCGATACTTTCAATTTAACTTTTAGAGTATAGAACACTAGCAGGTTGAAATCAGACAAAAAATGTCTGCATGTCAACATTTTGCATAGGGTGACGCACCGGTCTTGCTCTGCTGTTTCTTTAGAGCGTCTACTTTCCAAGTATTTGCAAAAGTTACTACTAACCTTTTAAGGTGGCACGGCGTGTATAATGTAAAAACACAATAATGCACAAATAATCTATAATTTATCTGCTTATAATTATAAGCATATTAGTGACCTAGAAATTATAATAACAAATAATCGTAACACTTATGCGTATGTGATACTTTCAGTTACATTAAAATATGCGGCAGTCTATTAATACAGCCAATTAAAATAGAACTATGTCAAACCATTTTCCTACAAAGTATATTTTAAACTGTATGCAATAATAATCAAAGCCACCGCCCATCACCAATTATTTTAATTTAAAAGAATAAAAAAAATTGAAATGATTAAATTACAGTTAACCTTAATTCGCAAGGACCCAAAATGAACCAAGTTATATACAGGTTCAAGTTCCGTTAGCTTGTCTATAAGAACTAACAACTACTATACTACGCCACAAGTTGTTCCGCTTTGTAGGCAGGTCACTCGTATTCGAAGTTTTTCACGGAGAAAAATGAGTACGTATACCAATTATTGCTATTATGCTGTTATTGGCGATGGAGAACCCATGTTAATTTTAACAGAACAAAGAGGACGTACGTATAGATGGGTCCACATTTATTTCATTCTGAAAGCAATACCGCCAAGTACACAAAAAATGATAAAGTAAATAAACCCTTTCGAAGGCACATAGCGCTGACAGAGCCTGATTGCATATTTTTAAGATAAATAGAAAAAACACTGCCAAAACACGTGTCACGTACTTAAAAAACACCCTCTTATTTCGCCTCTGTGATACCATAAAAACACGCTTATAGCAAGTTGATGTGTGTTTCATTCAGTTAACATATATAACATATTATAGCCGAATTTAATAATATTTATAGCGTTTTTAATAAATTAACTTAAAATTATTTCCGGACTACTTGTGAAATATTTTCTGTACCTTTTCTATAAAATCATTCCTGAAAGTCCTTTAATTAATATATCCTAAGAGATGCTGCTACCCCATTAACATTTTTTCAGTTCTTTGAAGACCTATTATGAAAATAATATATGTCCTTAAAATTTTGATACCTTGCAGTTGAATAAGCAATTTAGGACATAGATTCGTATTAAGGTTTTTTCCACACTTTTCATTGGTGAATCACCCCTTAAAGTTTATCGGTAGAGCTATTGGTCACCCTGTATAATTTTTTAAAGATAATTCAATTTTTTTAAACAATTTAATTAAAAATCACCTTTTTTAAATTTAAGTTTTACGTTGGTGATGTGTGTACCTTAATGATAAATATTTTCAATAAAGCTCTAATTATAATTCTAACAGACAGTTTGGTTAAAAATTAACTACCGACCAAAATTAGAATTTAAATAGTAATTTATGTAACAAGTGGATAAAGTGATACTTTTTTTATAAATGGGAAGTTTGACAGCACGATTCGTTAGGCGAGTGCGGGAATCCCTTGAGTAAAAAGAAGACACTTTATGCATGTGTTACATACTAATTAAATTATTGCAGCACAGCCATTATATTGCAACAAAAAAATCATAGCCTCCTTATTTTAAAAAAGACAATTATCCTCTTCATCACTATGCATTTATTATTTAATTTTAAAAATTGTATGTACTTACTTTTTGTTGAAATAATACTAAAACAGTATAAATTCTTTTTCTATTTCTTAGTCATCCAAATTCATTATTACTATTAATTTTTTAATAATTTCTATTAAACTTATTTGCAAACTGTCAAATTTCTAGACTAGATTCTTTGAAGATTATAATAAAATTATTTTAAATTCACAACAAGAATTAATACTCATAAGGAGTAATGATGACACCAATGCTCTTGTCTCAACAGATGAAACAGAAAAACCTAAAATTGTCATTACAAAACTTTGTTGGCGAGTTTCCCATCTAACAGTTGCAATACCTCAAGAATTAGCCCTTACTAAGATAATCGACAAAAATAGTGATATTTTACTTACATTTAGAAGTTGGGAACTGGTTGAATATCTTGAATTATTAGAAGCAACAGTGCATAACTGGCCAGTTAAAACTTCTACAAAAGTTGAAACACCTCGTCATGTTTTAATTGCTTTTCAAAAAATCGACGAGGAAATATTAAACAGGATATGAGTAAATTTGATCACTGCGGACTAAGAAATATTAACGTTTTTTAAACTCTGAAAGATATCCATATAATGATCTTCAACTAGATTTTAAAAACAACAAGTTTGCTACTTTATATGAGATGTTTTCCGAATTTCGTCAAATGTCACTAGCGACACATGAACTATAAGAAATAATGACGAAATCAAGGGTAACTTGGCCGTTTGGTTCAGTTGATCTCGCGTTTACTGTTGCTTTGCATAAAATGATATTTAAGTTTATGGTAGTAGGCATTGAAACAAAACACTAATTTGAAGTGTGAAAAAACTTTGAAGTGTTAGAAAAATTACTTTTTTAACACTTTATGTAGTGTACTAGAATGGAGTACTTTAACTTCATGTTAATGATTAAAAAACAGCATTTTTTTTAACAGTCGTAAATGCTTCCAATAAAGCTCTAATTATAGATTCCTAGCTAGACGGTTTGGTTATTAAATTAACTACCGACCAAAGTCAAATTTAAATAGTAATTTATGTAACAAGTGGATAAAGTGATACTTTTTTATAAATGGGAAGTTTGACAGCACGATTCGTTAGGCGAGTGCAGGAATCCCTTGAGTAAAAGAAGAACTGCTATGCATGTATTTACATACTAATTAAATTATTGCAACACAGCCATTATATTGCAACAAAAAAAATCATAGCCTCCTTATTTTAAAAGAATAGTATCCTCTTCATCACTATGCATTTTATTATTTAATTTTAAAATTGTATCTTTTCACTTTTGTTGAAATAATACTAAAACAGTATAAATTCTTTTTTCTATTTCTTAGTCATCAAATTCATTATTACTATTAATTTTTTTAATAATTTCTATTAAACTTATTTGCAAACTGTCAAATTTAGACTAGATTCTTTGAAGATTATAATAAAATTATTTTAAATTCACAACAAGAATTAATACTCATAAGGAGTAATGATGACACCAATGCTCTTGTCTCAACAGATGAAACAGAAAAACCCTAAAATTGTCATTCTAAAACTTTGTTGGCAGTTTCCCATCTAACAGTTGCAATGCCTCAAGAATTAAGCCCTTATAGATAATCGACAAAAATAGTGATATTTTGCCACATTTAGAAGTTGGGAACTGGTTGAATATCTTGAGTTATTAGAAGCAACAGTGCATAACTGGCCAGTTAAACTTCTACAAAGGATTGAAACACCTCGTCATGTTTTAATTGCTTTTCAAAAAATCGACGAGGAAGTATTAAACAAGGATATGAGTAAATTTGATCACTGCGGACTAAGTATTAACGTTTTTTAAACTCTGAAGAATATCCATACATAATGAGTCTTCAACTAGATTTTTAAAAACAACAAGTTTGCTACTTTATATGAGATGTTTTCGAATTTCGTCAAAATGTCACTAGCGACACATGAACTAAAAGAAATAATGACGAAATCAAGGGTAACTTGGCCGTTTGGTTCAGGTGATGTCGCGTTTACTGTTGCATTGCATAAAATGATATTTAAGGTTATGGTAGTAGGCATTGAAACAAAACACTAATTTGAACGTGTGAAAAAAGCTTTGAAGTGTTAGAAAAATTACTTTTTTAAACACTTTATATAGTGTACTAGAATGGAGTACTTTAGCTTCATGTTAACGATTTAAAAAACAGCATTTTTTTAACGGTCGTGGCAAAAAATAATTAATGAAAATGTATTTTCCGCAACGTCATGAACAGGCATATTATATTTATTTTAGCGTTTTACAATTTCATTTTAACTGCTTAATGAATGGTTACATGATATGTTTGTTTACTTCAACAAGCATGTCTTTTATTTTAAAGAAAAAAACTAATTAAAGTTTTTTATATAAAATTTATACTGAGAAAACAATAATTTCTTCATGGAAATTTAATTAAAATATTGTTCATTTTTGTAATTACTAAACTTTCAACGTGTTTTTTCAAGAAAAACCAATTATTGGTTATTTTTCAGTATTATGGTAATTGAAAAATTTCCTTTAATGTTAATATATAAATGCGTTATTATTTTATTTATTTTAAAATTACCAACAAAAATAAAATATCACAAAAAAATCGTAAAAATTCACAAGCACTTATAGTCCCGTCTTTTAACGATTAATTATTATTTTTATTAAGAATACCTTCGAAAAAAACCTATATATTTTGCCAATTTATAAAAAGATAAATTTTTTGAGATTATGTTATCTAATACTAGCGAATTCGCTATCAAAACAAACAGCGTCAAGAATAACAACCCACCAAATAAGGTCAGTGGGTCAATCAATACCGATATCATAGGCAGCGGAGGGATGGTGTTGATTTATGAAGAGAAAGGTCACATAACGATATTGAAAATTTACTTTCACTTATAAATATTTATTAAATTTTAAATAGCCCTGTATTGGGAAGGTTATATCATTACCAAACTTTTAAGGACGTGAACAGCTTAAAACATGTGTATTAATTTAAAAAATTATTACGTATGTTGTAAGATGATAGTAGATTTTTTTCTGTTTAAACCATTTTTTGAGTTAGATAGATAATTTTTATAAAACAAAGTTTTTATTTAGGCAATGTTTCTTCTATCTACATTAGGTAAAGACAGTTTATCTTAGTTTTCAACTTCTTAATTTTTTAGCTTCCCTGGAGCTATTGATATTTTGCAAGAGATTATAATATATTCCCTGTAATTGTTTTCGTTTCTTAAAAAAATATATTGTGTAACACGTATAAAAGCTATATATTTCCGGTCAATGGAAGAGTTGACTGGACGATGCATTAGCTGAAAGTTAGAAAATATGCTTTTCCTACCGGTTCCACATACTATGTACGTAACATTTAAAGTATAAGGAAAGTTGGGCGGTCGGACTCCTTTAACCTACAGTAATAAAGTATTTTGGAGGTAAGAAAATTTATTGTAAAAGTAGAAATTGCTAGATACAATCCTAAGTGGCAAAGATCTGTTAAGTAATGTATTTTTTTAAATTTTATACTATTTTAAGAAATTTAGCTCAGCTTAAAAGAAACTTTTTGTTATATCATCCGTATATAAAAAAATAAAAAAAAAGCTTTTTTTAACCCTCTTATGAATATTGATACATCAGCTAAATTTGACTGGTGAAGACCTCTAAATCAGTCCCAAATACGCCAGAATTTATTTTAACAAATATTTTAAACAGAGTTACTTTTTTGTTTATTAGTTAAAGCCTTTAATCTAATTCAGCTTTTATAATACTTATGAATGTGCTGTTTAAAGAAAAGTAATACATTTATTTATTTACAGTCAAAATCCGATAAAAACGGGTAGAATACTCAGTTTTAGCTTACAATATCAAAAGACATTGCAGCAGAAAGTGAAAGTAAATGTGCTTAAATAAATCATCTCCATATAAAAGCCACTAACTTAACAGGTGAGCTGTGATTCTTTTACGGGCTATTTTAATATTTTAAGTCTATATTAGATGTTATATGACGTGCATTTTAAGTGATATTGTTACTTTTAATTTCCTCTAATTCTTTTCTAAAATTTGTGCAAATTGTTTCAATTTTTTTAGTAACTTGCAACTGTATTTTGGTTGCAAAGTCATTTTAGGGTTTCCTGGTTTGTTCTGGTTAAAAATATTACTGAAGCAAGTAAAATAATTACATATTACGTTTCTTTTCCTTGATAAATAAAATAATTGAAAAGCCTAAGATTATATAAACAACAAGGAAGTTTTTTAACTAAACTAGAAATTACTCAAAAAGGTACTTTTACACTTATCGAAATAAAAATTTTAATTTACGTATAGTAAGAACATTTTAAAAGCGCAAATTCGGTACCCTTTGAAAATAATACAAAAAACATAAAAAGGCCGCCTGCAATCGGAATATTTTATACAAAGGCGCCGCTACCCTTTACAGCCACGCGCCAATACACTATGGGATAGAAATCCATTATTTTGGCCAAAAAGCAACTTTGAAATTTTAATGGCTCATGCTGTGTATTTCAAAGTAGATACTCCAAACTACATGTACGCAAAATTATAAAAGAATATGACGACTTCTATTGGGGTAATAAGAAACTTGAAAATGCATTTTAACTAAACATAAATATACAACATTTAATTTTTAAAGTAAAAGAGTTTAAATAATAAGAGCTATTGTTGTGTTTCCGATGCAGTCTCGCGAAGTCTCGCTGCTTTTGTCAAAGATTTATTTACCTTTTTCTTTATCAGTTTTTGTACTTACAATTGCCTTCCTACTTTTTGCTACTTCTGAGTGTAAGGACAGATACAAGATTTTTTTAAATAATTTACAAGGTTTTCCATTTTAAAATTTAATATGTTTTGTCCTACACTGTATATCCTAAAAGATAAAAGCATTCTGATGAAAGATATGGATTCTACAGAATCTACCCAACAAAACAGTGTTATTATTTATTTTATACGTTAAAAAATAAAAAAGTTGGGAAGATGTACCTCTATTACGCTTCTAAGAATAATTTAAAATTATTTTCAGATTTGGATGGTCATATTTCCGAAACTAATTGAGATAGACACATCAAATGTAGTATTTTTCTAAAGCATTTTAAAATAATTTTTTGGTGGTGATATAATATTCAGGGTATTTCATTTAAAAAAATCATACCTATTGTCGTACCCTGTATATCATATGAGATAATAATCATCGGATTACTGATTAGAATACTACCGAATTAACCAAACAAGCTGACATTTAAGTTTATTTTGTACAATAAAAAATAATAATGTTAAGTGGGGAGAGTGGAGTGCTGATAATAAGTTTTAGGTTTCCAAAAAGCATTTGTAATAATTTATAATATTTTTCCAGTAAAAAGCACCTCATTTTAAGTTAGATTGGTAAGTTTCAGAATTTTGTCCAAAAAAATTAATTTCTATCCCATAGTGCGATGACCAGCTGCATCAACCGGCATATCATAAAAGAAATATAGCAAAGGCGGCCGCGAAGCCAAGCATGCCGATTTATTTGCTTTAAACTTTTTGTGATTTTTTTCTAATCAAAGAGTACCGAATTTACATTTTTAAACTGTTCCTTCTATAAGTATCACATTAACACCATTATCGTAATTGAATCACTCTTACAATTGAAATTATACTGCAACTACACCGAACCATAATTTCAGACATGTTTTTTCTGCAACTTTTCATAATCAATTTTTAATACATCATATAAACAGGCAATAAATTAACCCTAAAATAAAACTGGTTCTATCAAAATTTTATTTGTCTGTGACATTTAGGTTTACTTTTATTTAAAAAGAAACGAAAGTTTTATTACTTTTATTATGTAGCTTCTGTACATCGCCAAGGTTGTTATAAATACCAACGGAATCAATTAAGCGCTGAATTTTTGGCACACGCATGGCAATCGTGTTTTTATATTCCAAAGAGCAAGACCTTGAGGAATTGCACGCAGTTTAATGGTTTGTTTATTTATTTTTTATCATCTTGTGTCATGTTTATTTATTTCTTTAACATTGGCGCCTAATAACTATGATTGTAATGTTATTTAAACCATTAATTAACCAGTTAATTTGTCGCATGTTAATATTTTATTAAATAGGCGGTGTCCGCAATAAAGCTATTATTAAAATAAAAATAATGTTACTTTCCATTATAATTTATTATTAATAAAATATGTTAACTAAGAAAAAATAATGTAATGCAAAGTTGAAATAGTAGAGGAGAAGGTCCGAAAATGAGCCCCATTTTGTGTTTTTAGTACATCTTTGTATTTTGATCACCAGTATAACTAATCATTTATTAATGAATATTTATACTGGTGATTAAAAATAAAGATGTACTAAAAACACAAAATCGGGTATTTTTAGGAAGTTGCAAAATATTTTTAAATTCTTCATTATAAATATGCAATTTTAAAGAAGGAAGCAAAAGTCAAATTTATTATCGTAACAAGAATGCTTGAAATATAAGCCACTTTATTAAAATGCAAAAGCTGGACTGTTAAACAATATTTTGTTTAAAAAGTAATAAAAGATTTATTTTGCAACAAAGACAATATGGCAAATAAGGTGTATTTACCGCGCTCAGTGCTTGCACAGGCTTCGTGTGCCCAACTGTTGTATATAAACCATCGAACCTATATCTTGGCTTTGACAGCCTATATATGTATTTGCTGTTTTTTACAAAATAAGTAAAAACTTAACATGGTCGGAATATACCGATATGTCAATTCAGTGTGTGGCCCATATTTCAAACATAACCAACAAACTTTAAAATATTATACTCTAATTTTAGAATAAAAAAAGTTTATAATCATATAGAGTATTTAATGTGCAAAAGTCCTACCAACTTTAACTTTTAAGTGATAAGTAGTTACGGGACAAACTGACAATTAGTTTTCACTTGAAAAAATATATGGCGGTAACTTTTATTTCACAAATGTGTTGCTTTCCAACGCCCCCTGATTTTAGACGGTAAATAAAAAAGTGAGTTGAGGGGGTCATAAGTAAGCGTAGGTTTACATTAAGCGATGGCGTTACGCATTGTGCGAGATTTTTTATGACCCTTATTCAGACCTTCTTCTATACATTTACACACCTAGGTAAAGCAGTGTTTTATTAATGTAGAAAAGAAACACTTGACAAAACAGTAATGGAAATTATCGACGAGTTTTGTATCCTATTTTATTTACAACCCTGCTTTTTTGTCTCTGTTCTTTTTTAACACGCTTTTATTAACTTGGGTTGTAACTATCTATCTATCTATCTTTCTATGTAACGGAATCTTTGAGCCTAATTTTAACCAACTTCCAGCTATTCGATTTCTTTGAAACTTTGCACACGTGTCAAGGACCGATGAAGATGCAATAATTTAAAAACAGTATCCCGTTATCTTTTTTGAATCGCCAGGAAAAAAATTCCATTATATTATACAAACAACACCTAGGATGCCATCTGTTGGCAACATTTCAAACTTTGCTATTAAATGAAGAAGAAATTTTTTAGTTTTTACACAATTTGGTTAGTTGCACCATGGGTGTTCAATTTTTATGAACAATAAAAATATAGGGTTAGTTGCACCATTACTTCAAGGATTCCATAATAAAAATTACATTATGTGTAATGTATACATAATACATAATGTGCAATTAATAAAAATTAACATTCTTTTTTGGATATTAACACGCTTTTATTAACTTGGGTTGTAACTATCCATCTGGCTATCTATGTAACGGAATCTTTGAGCCTAATTTTAACCAACTTCCAGCTATTCGATTTCTTTGAAACTTTGCACACTTATTAATGACCCATGACAATGCAATAATCTGCAAACAGTATCCCGTTATCTTGTTTTTGATAGCCAGGAAAAAAAAATCCATTATATTATAAAAACAACACCTGGGTTGCCATCTGTTGGCAACATTTCAAACTTTGCTACTCAATGGAGAAGAAATTTTTTAGTGGGTTGCCATCTGTTGGCAACATTCCAAACTTTGCCTGGGTTGCCATCTGTTGGCAACATTTCAAACTTTGCTACTCTATGGAGAAGAAATTTTTTAGTGGGTTGCCATCTGTTGGCAACATTCCAAACTTTGCTACTCTTGTTCACTAAAAAATTTTTCGCCATTTTGTCAAGAGTAGCAAAAACTAAAAAATGAAAAATAATTAATAGTTTAAAAAACTAAAAAACACGCTTTTATATGCAACCGAACTAAAAATTAGAAAATAATTTTTCATTAAAAAAATATTGTCATTTCATAGTAAAAAGCGTGGGGTGCTTAATATATTAAATGTTATAATTATTATATTTGCCAATATCTATGATGGAAAAGTTATGAAAAAATAGTAAAATGCACCCCACGCTTTTTACTATGAAATGACAATATTTTTTTAATGAAAAATTATTTTCTAATTTTTAGTTCGGTTGCATATAAAAGCGTGTTTTTTTAGTTTTTTTAAACTATTAATTATTTTTAAATAAAAATGTGTCATCCCAACAAAACGATTTTTAATCTGTTAAATGATTACGTCACTAATCACTAAACACTTATCGCGAGTAGAAGTGTCACATAGGTATCCAGTGACGCAACTAACCGCTGGTTTTTGAAGGCGCTTAAGCCCCAGTTTATACACAAAGTATATTTGCCGAAAAACACAAGTATCGGTAAAATTCTCAATAATTTTGGGGAGGGGGGGTAATCGCAGATCTATTTTCAACCTTCAAGCAAAGGTAAAAATGTTAACATTACATGTACTTGCTACTTTAACATTATTAAAAAATTAACAAACTTGTTACTTTAACATTATTAAAAAATTAACAAAAAAACGACAAAAATATATTCTTAAGCAAAAATATAGTATGGTTTTGCGGGTTTTTAGTGAAAAGAATAACTAGCATAGATATTCGTTAGGAATGTATATTTTTTAGGAACTTTTAATATTCTCTTTCAATAAGTCCTTTATTGTATTTCTGTGTATCTTTGAATCTTAAAACAAACATGCGTACTGGCGCATAAATACCCATACGAATTTTTAGTTTTCTAAAGTTCTTTCATAGTTATGGATATTATTTAGTATTTCATTTGCCATTCCATATATCTTTAAATTCACTTAGATGATTTGTAACGCCTGTCACAACATAAACTTCATCTGCGTAAATAAAAACTTGTCACATTCTTTTTATCTGTGGGCCGACGAAAGCTTATGTCTTAGTACCGTGAATGTCGGGTTATTAGATATTTAACCCATCGTTTCCCTTAGTTCCGTCAACGTTGTCCAAGCACTGAAACATGCAGTATTTGCATTTCACAGCACCTTTTAGACAACGCCGTAGTGCCTCCACGGGCGTTATTTTAAATAACTACACTTTCACGATGTGTTCTGTTAACTGTTAACCTTTTTTATTATTTAAAACTCCTAAAAACTAACATACTACTGAATAATTTAAGATAAAAATAAGCTGATACTATCGACCTGTTTTGATAGATCCTACAACAAAATATATTTCTGTTATTTTTGAAACCAGGAAGTGGCGATAGTTAAACCGCATATCTTCACATTCTATTTATAAATGAAAATAAAATTAAAATAACAAACAACCCCAAAAATGTAACAAAAAAAATATTGTGGTAATTTGTTTTGCCATATGTACTTTTGATATCACTTCATATCACTGACCACTTTCATATCAGAAAGATACAGTCTAAAATATTTAATTTTTAATAATATGTTTAACCTACTTTTCTAGAAATTATTTTGAGATATAAAATAGGTCTTCTGTATTTCAAGTTTTATTTATTTATTGTTTTAGATAAATTATACCTTAAAAACCACAATATACAAAAACTAAATATAGGCAAATAAATAGAAAACCTTTCTCTGGATCTAGATAATTATCAGAGAGTAATAGAGCTTTTTAAACCAGAAATATTTTTATCATCATAATCATAATACCTTGTAAAAAATGGAAAGAGAAAAAAGAAGGAATACAGAAAGATATAAAAAAATATAGGTTTATTTGATGATATCCCGACTTGGCTATTACCGTTTTTCTAAATATTATAATTTTCAAAGTTTCGGTTACTTGTTTAAAGTAAATTGTAGAGGTTTGTTTTGTTGTTTTGTGAATACTATACTGGAATATCGGGTGTGAACGAATCTATTAGACAAGCCATATTGGCCAGATCAAAATAATTTATAGGTAACAGGTATCGGAAGGGGAGAGTTTTCGCATATTTCTTACTTTTTAGTTATTTCCGATTTAACCGAATATGACTCTAGTTGTTCGAATATTTTAATATTGTTGGACTCCTGACAAAATTCTAAATGGGAATTTGACATTTTTAAAAGGTTTTACCCCACTTTATTTTCTGAAGCTATTTGTACTGCATCTAGGTGGCTATGATCCTTTATTAATGTCTTTATTTTTAATCCAATTAAAAATAAATTGATATCGTTAGACTCGATAAAAATCCTTTTCATAAAAGGAGTTGCCATTTTAAAAATAATATTTGACACGAAAATGTCAGTTTGTCAACTTGTCTTATTTCTATCTTTTATGCTAGACACTAAAACTCTGCGATTATATTTTTATTACATCACCTGGAGTTCCTAGATGAATTTAAGCTTAATCATGGCTACCTAAATGCTATAATAAAAATGGCTCCAAATAAATCAAGTAGGCCTAAACACTTTTCAAAATGTCACATTTCTGATTTAGCATTTTCTTACGAATCCGAAAATGATAAAATATACAGGGTGTTCTATCAAAAAGTCAAGATTGGAGCCAGTTCCGTTAAAACAAAAGTGATTGGAAAGTGAAAAGTATGCGAAAACTTTCCTTTTATCTTACCATTAACCTAAACCAACATATCATTTTGATCTGTCTAATAATGTAGGAGTTATGGTTTGTCTAATAAATTTGTTGAAACCTGAATATAAATTTTATGTAGTGTATGTGAAAACAACAGAAAGCGAAATTAGATGTAGTGATAAAGCATAACAGGTGTGATAATTTTAGGAATAAATTTTGTCTACAAAATAAAAATAACTTCTGCGTTAGACCTTGAATATGGCATTTTATGTTTGATAGTCTAATACTGATAAATTTTTTATCAAATACCCAAATTTTTATCATAATCGCTATTATAGTCAATTAAAATAGCATTCAAGGCGTTCAAGTTAATTTAAAACTATAATCTGTAATATTGGTGATAATATACAGGATGGGACAAAGACTATATATATTTATTAAATGAAGCAGCCTGTATGTTTCAACTACCATTTAAAAGATTTTTAAATGGGCTCAAAAAAATAATAAATTTGTTTAAATATAACTTTATTAGTTTCGGAAATATGGTCATCGGGAATAAGGAATTTTGGTAAATATTAAAGTAACGCCATTTTGTAGTGGGTAAAGGTATTGCCTTTATATTCTAGAGTTGTAAAGTTTTCGTTCATAACTTTAAAATGATGAATATCAATCCCCCTATTTATTTAGTTTTTTCAAGATGGTATCAAATTTGTTATATCTAACTTTATTAGTTCCGGAAATATGGTTATCCGAATAAGGAATTTTGGTAAATATTAAGGCGACGCCATTTTGTCAGTGGATAAAGGGATTGCCTTTATATTCTAGAGTTGTAAAGTTTTCATCTAAAGCTTTAAAATGATGAGTATTACTACCACCTATTTATTTAATTTTTCCAAGATGGTGGCCAGCCATCTTTAAATTTTTATTCTCCTAATTTTACCTTTAAATATGGTATTAACGCATTAATTTGTTTGTTTAGAGTTAAACTTTCTTAATTTAAAAAATAAAAGGGGAGTGAGCTTTTTAAGAACTGCTGCAACTTTTATCTCTTGCTGAACACACTCCTATAAGGACTAAATTAAATATAATACTGAGACTGAATTGCAATTATTAGGACTTCTGCAATTTAGCTAAAGCCAAATTGCAAGAAAACCTAAAATACCTGTGTTCTTGCTTCAAATGGGCTATAAAAATACTAAAACTAAGTTGAAAACCCAGTTTTATATTGTGTAATGTTCCAATATTATTACGACAGTTTAGTTAATTCAATTTTCGATAAAAGCTTGTAATATTGCATAGTTTTATTTTGGTTTACTATAAAAAAATGTATACACCATTTCATAACATCATTACAGTAATTTAATATTGCTTTAACAATGGTCAGTTATAAAATAAATTTAACACGTGTATTATTTTTATCACACAATAATTAATAATATGATTAATAATATCAATCCAAATAAACTATAAAAATCATTAGGTAGTATTATTGGAAAATAATATCTGTTTAATTTTTATGTTTAAGGAGTGACGTTTATAATATAATTTGTATATTTTTGTGACAAACCTCATTAAAAATGGAAATTAAAAATACATTTTAAATAAGCATATACAGGGTGTTTCCTAAATAAGGCAAAAAAAGTAAGGCCATTCATATAAATATAGATCCGAAATGCTTTTTTTCTAAGATACAGGCTGTTAAAATTTAAAAAGAAAATTGGGTTTTTAATAATATCTTAAATGTGGCTGATTTGATTTTAATAAAATTTGGCTGTGGGATATGTTAAAATAGGAAATTAATTTAGCCTTAAACTTATTTTAGTTACCAGGACACTTTTTGTAAGTTTTATATTTTTTACGCATGAAACACCTAAAAATACATTTTTTCTTTATACTTTTAAGTAGCTTGCTTAGTTTTTGGAAAAAAATAAATCCGCTAAACTACATAATCCTGGACCATACAAGAAACAGGACATTTTTTTTCTTTTAAAGTGTTAGGTATAACTTCTTATTACCAACTGTGTAATAACAAAAACAAATATCCAATTAAATAACTTTTATGTATCTAGAATTTTTTAAGTTTTTTGAAAAGTTTAACACCCTGGAATTTGAGAACAAAACATTTGAGGACCCATGTTTATTTAAATTAAAAAAAATGGTTCAGAAATACGCTTTAAAATTTTCTTACCGCAATTAGGAAAAACCCTGTATAAAATGATTTTGTATTGAAAAAAAATTAATATAGTTCTTGTAATTTTAGTTATAATCTTAGTTAAATTATTTTAAAGTAATGTTAGTTGTCCCCTTTTATTAATTCTTTTAAGGTCAAAATAAGACATTTTGGCTGTAGTTTGGTGGCGGTGCATTTTTAGACATACGATTAAAGAAAAAGTCTTACCTTGACCTTAAACAAGCGTCTCTAAAATATTTGTACTAAATTATAAGTTTCAGTAGTAAAACTATAATTGTCTTTGGTTTAAGCCATAATTCTAGATTTGAAAATAAGGCATCCTCAAGTTTAAATATTTTACCTACTACTTATGTGCATAGAAAAGTTCTTGTATACATATAATTATATGTTGGTATATACAACTCACTTTTCCTGAAAAATTCACTTACATCATTTGTGTACTAGACCATCGAATATTTTTAATTATTAATATGTTGTGATAAAACGCTTTTAAGAATTTTGCCATTAAAAACATAATGAAAATATAAAGACGAGAAGTTTTTAATTTAATTTTTATAAAATATATAATAGTTGGAATTCTTCTTCTGTGACTTACACCTAAATGCATATTTAAATCTAATCAACAATTAGGTTACGTGAATTACTGCACGAGGATCACCTGTTACCGCTCTTAAAACAGACAAGGCTGCTTTCACAACTTTCCCTGTTTTACTTTCACAACAAATTTAATAACTAACCAATTACATTAAACTGTAAAAATATTGTGCGCTTCAGAGAATTCCATTTTTTTTTAATGTAAAACATTTAGGAATATGTAATTAGCAAAGTGTTTTTGTCGCATGCGGCCTAATACACTTTTTCTTAAGGTGCTTGTACATTGGTAACTTTTACTAAATTAATTGCTTTAAATGTAATAATGGGCAGATCTAATAAATAAAAATAACAGAAAGAAACTTTATAGTTGTATATTGTATAAAATGAATTTAAATGAGAAAGCCTTTGGGAAGCAGATTCACTCTCGGATACGCTATTTTTGACGTGACAACGTCTTATAATTCGATGGACCTGGCTGCACGCACCAAAAAACATGACTCATGCGGCGTTACCTCGCGCGTTCAATTTAAGGCTTGAAGTGCAAGCGAGAGCGCGGAACGAGCGTCAAAGGGTCACAATCTCCGTATTGGACAGCTTTCGACATCTGTTTCTCTCCTACTTGAGTGAGCGTGCAGTAAAAGGGAATGTGGTGTCAATTGTTTATAGCAACGATAATTGCGGCGGTAATGATTCTTTCGATGTTGTCGTGTTTAACTATCGTCAGTAAACCGACTTTACAAACAACCGATTTTTTATTTTTAACTAAAAGCATATAGCGTCATCTACGTTTTTACATAATATTCCTATATTTTTAAAGTCTATAATAACTACATACAGCGTGTCTTCGAAAGTTCTTACCAAATGGAAAGCTTTTTAATTATTAACTTTACAAAAAAATGTGCCTCTTTATAACAAGTCCTGCTTGATGAGAAAATACATTTCCACAAAAATAATTTTATGTTAGATGTACAGGGTGGTTTAAAAATACTTCTTACTAAATTAATATACATTGTATTTCCTAACTACGGCACCACACTTTAAAGGATAATTTGGTATGTTATTTTATGAAGAAAAGTTCCTTATAAACCTATGTCCGGAGTTGCTTTGTTTCTGAGTTACAGGGCGTTATTTATTTTTTAAGTCTGTTTTTTAAATATCTTAAATACGAAGCCAGATATGAAAAATATACTACACTAAAAAGTTGTAGTTTTAGTTGCTTTATGAGAAAAAATATAAAACTACATAAAAAGGCAGTGGCGTACCTTTTTCTCTCAATACTATTATTGGCTGTTGTGGCCACTGTACGTGTAAGCAATTAAAAATATAACTTTTAGGTTTGTATCTGGCTTCTCATTTAAAATACTTAAAAAAAAGCCTTTTAAAAAATAATTAACGCTCTGTATCTTAGAAACGAAGTAACCCCGGACACATGTTTATAAAAACTTTTCTTCAGAAAATATCATAAGAAATCACCCTTTAAAGTTTGGTACCGTAGTCAGGAAATAACCTTTATTTTAATTTGGAAACAAATCATTTTTAAACCACCTTGTACATCCAACCTTCAAATCTTATTGTGGAAATATATTTTCTCATTAATCAGGACTTTTTATGAAGAGGCAGTTTTTTCGTAAAGTTAATAATTAAAAAGTTTCCCATTTGGTAAGAACTTCCGAAGACACGCTGTATATCCGTATATTACAGAAGATGTGGCTACCCCTTAATTTTGTTTGTTATTTTTAATATAATCTTATATGAGTTTAACACTATATTACATGCATATATTGGCATTTTTTGGCATAAAAACCCCAAAACCACTTAAACGGAAAGTACCATCAACATCAAATCAGCTGTTGGTACCCTAAACTAAAGATTTAGCACTACTTTTAATAACGGTAGATACTGCAATTTTTCCTGCTAAGAATATTTAATCAGCCGTGTAAGCATAGCTTAAGATATTTTAAACAAATAGTCATACATGATTACTAAGAAAAAAGACTTGCATTCTTAAGTAAAAGCAGGTTTCTCCAGTAAATAACTACAACCATACATTAGTGTTAGTTTCAAACATACAAATGTAACTTAAACAAATTAAGATTTATTATCAGCAACACCATTTTAGGCAGCAACTCTCAGTCTATCCCGAAGGCGAATATATTTTACACATAATTACAATGGCGGATGTTTGTCTGCATTAGCATTACAATTACTAAAATCCTTAAAGCGTGTAATAAATACACAAAACGCTGTGAGTGCTATACCCAATTGTAATTGTTGTAAAATATTGCATTTCTCTAATACACAATTGAAACTGGCCCTGAAATTGCATGCAACGTAACCAGAAACAACTCCTATTTGCTAAATATAATTAGATATTAGTCGTGTCTAAACATTTAACAATGTGAGAATTTTTCACTCATGTGCTATGTGGGTCAGTAGGATTGTTTATCGCCTAGTTACCTGGTTATTACCTATTACCAATAGAATAGCTAATATTTTATTTTTATCTTGAACAGAATACGAGGAAAATAGTCTTTGGTCCGGTACTAAAATTCACTTTATGATAATAACACTTTTAAAACCTTTTAGGGGAATTCCTTTTGACGAGTCTACCACCAATATTCATACCGCTATATATGAAAGCGGTGCGTGAACCCATCCTGTTAATGTCAAATGTTTCGGGTGTCGGACGGGAAAAACGCGTCACTTTCTTTGTCGGACAAGTTTGCCACAATGTTTTGCATGCAATTTTTAAACATTGTGCCAAAAATCCTAACGATTACAGTTAGGAAACCCGCCCAATCCGATACCCAAAACATCTAAATGGGCCTTATGGTTTCGTGACTGTGACACACGATTTTCAACACAATATTTAAAAATTGCATGTAAAACAATGTAGTAAACTTGTCCGACAAAAAAGTCACGCGTTTGCTTGGTGGGATCGTGGATGGTGGTGTGTATCTCCACGTATCGGTAAGTCCTGTAATTTTTTTTTTTGAGTAAATCCAATGTACTAAAAGCGTTAAATAAAAAGTATAACAATTCAATCAATTAGTTGCTGTCCTCGTGCGCTCGTATCATTCTTGTGTTGCAACATTGCCAAATGTTTGGAAAAAATTAATTATTTACGACTCAGTTTTCTCGAAAACGATCAATTTTCGTACATAATGTTTTATAAACTTTTTCCTTAAAATAATGCAAGGAATCACCTCTTAAAGTTACGAACACTATTTCCCTAACACCGTCTATATTCATCTGAAATCAATCGTGAAAACCATGACGTCACTGCACCTATTGTTATAAATGCATTCGGTATCTAGGTTAGATTAGAAGACTCTCACTAAATGTATCGCAAGGCCTCCTACGCTCTAGAATCGCAACCTTCAAGTTGTGCAATGCAATTACGTAAAAATGTTAAGAGAACGTTGTAATAACGCCAACACTTGTGGACTGTTTCGTTATCCGAGAAGCTATAAAGAAACTTTATGCTTTATATGCAGGCGCCATTTGAAAACAAAATGATATTTTGTGTTTAAAGTATGTCATGCGACAACCTTAACAATATTTTAAATGTAAAGACTCTAAAACTTTTTGTGTAATTGTTATGGGGATCAGAAAATAAAGGTCAAGTTTTTTTTGGCATTTCTCATTTCTCGGCATGGTCAAATTCCTATCTAATTAAAGAATAAATAGAAATACAAACTGACCATGCAAAAAGAATGGTTTCTATTTATTTACGCGGAAACCGTGCATCAAAGAAAAAAGTCAAGAGATCAAATTTGTTCTAAACTAAAGGAGGATTTAGAAAATAATTTTTATTTAAAAAAATGTTGTGGTGTACCATATTACCTTAAAAATATTTTTGCTAAACCCCTTATGGAGCCTGAAAATATTAAATCGCGCCAACCCTAACTTAGCTTAGGATTTTAAAAAGCCAATCCTATGCCATTGGATTTCTAATAAAAAATGTACGTGATTGATAAGGCTAGAAAAACACTTTGGTGAAAAAAAAATTTGAACTTTGCGAAAAAATTGATTTTTGGATTAACCCCCCTCGAAAAAAACAAAGTTAGGCTAGAATTCCCGGAGCGCCTATTTTGCACGAAAAAAATTTGGAAGAGAAAAAAAAGGTCATTCCTCCTTTTCGCGCCTATTTCCTATTTTATTTATATGAAAAAACCCTATTCATATAAAAATTAGTTCTACTCCCCACCCGACCAAAACTTTTTTTTTTTAAACTCCCCTGTCTGGCGCCTATTACTCCCCTATCTGGCGCCTATTTTTTCATGGGGCCCTAGGCTGTAGCTTAGTCAGCGTAATGGATAATACGGCACTGGGTATGGGTACCATGTTCCAGTTTTGAGATATAGTTATTTGAAAATATTATCTACGCCAGTGTCTGTACATTGAAAATTAAGGTCATGATTTGGGATTTTCCTTTTACATGCGTTATTATACGTAAAAACAAACACGTTATGAAAGATCGCGCCACTTACGCAATGTCATCAAGAATTAAATTCATAAGACGAAAACAGAACCGAATTAATGTCAGCACTAAATTTAATCTGGGTGTCACAGTAAGAGAAAAACAGAATTTCAGAACAACACTTTAATAAACCAATTAATGAATCATCTTGTCCGGTTAATTTTGGACTGTGTGTTTAAGCAACTGCATCGATTGACCTACTTTTTTGTTCCAAGTGGGTCGGCCGAAAATTCTTGAGCAAATGCAGTTATAAATGGTATAATAACACTGTTAGTGGCACTAAAAAGTGTTTGTTCTTGTGATGAGAAAATCCGTGTATTTTTATACTAAAGTAAAAACTTAATAGTACGAGAGGTAGCAACGTCGGGAAAACAAGAATTTAAGGTTGGCTGATTTTTGATATGTTGGTCTTCCTCCTCTTTTGTGTAGATCCTCGGCTGTCTAGCTGGTAATAGTGGTTGCGTTGTCGCCCAGCTATCAGCTTGACATTTAGAGCTGTCACTGATAGATATGTCAAAAAATGCAGACCTTGGTAATATATTATCTTTCAAAATTTCATCAACATATACCGAACGATTCAGAAGGTAGAAGAAGGACGACTGTATATTGTGAACACCTAGTATAAAAAAGGTATACATTTTGGGAATTTTAAAAATATACATTTTTGGGAAATTTAAATTTTAACTGGGTTACTTAACATTGGGAAATTTGCTACATAAAAATATACGTGAGGTGTCAAGGTCTTAAAAGTATAAATTAAACAATTTTCTAGGTTACTCTTATAATAATAAAATAAAAACATTAAACAAACTGGGTGAAGCGTAGAAATGCAAAACAAACACTGGAAAATTTGATATTTAAAGAAGAGAGAAAGAAATTAAAAGGGATTTTTATCAGATAAGAAGTAGTTAGTGAAGTCAAGTACAAAGTTAAAGTTTTAGTTAAGCCCCGTACGGCTACCTCGAGTGTACGTACGTACGTACTAAATTTAGTTAATTAAATAAGTTAAGTTGGTTTTTAAAAAATGCAAAGTTAGCTTTGATGGTCCACCGGTCTCATGGTCTCAAGAAGATAGTTCCATATGGTACATTTGCCCCAAGTGACGTAAAGTAGATCCTGTATGTATCCAAATTATACGTCACAATATTTATCAATGACAAAAGCGTCTGGCAATAAAAAAGATATGTTTGGTAAAACTATGTAAGGGCTAGAAATTCAAAATAAGGTTTCTTGAAATGTATTAAAAACCTTGGATTATTATCTATACAGGTAGGATGCAAATTATTAAACGCAACCACTACCGCCAGCCAGACAGCACAGGGTCTATCCAGAAGAGGAAGAAGAAAAACATATTAAAAAATCAGCTGACCTAAAACTCTTTTTCAAAAATGTTGCTACCTCATATATAAATATATATAAATTTTTGTGGTCATTACAGATAAGTTTACTGAATGATATTATCTATTATTTACCATTAAATATTAAGTTCATAATTAACTAGTTTCACCTTCAACTTATATTAATTGCTCTTCTCTCCAAAATAAATTAATAGACCCAGAGATGTGACTTAACGTGTTTTTATTTATTTTTACTTCCTAAACATGAATCCATGGTTAGAGTTTTACTTTGCCATCAGGTTAGAGAATTTTTCTAACCAAAAACCTTCGGAAATATGTCCATCCAAATAAGGAACTGTTAATGTACCGCTATTTTGTAGTAAGTGAAGGTGAAGAACTTTAAAATGGTGTGACACAAGACCCCCTTTTTCTTTAATTTGTTTTTAATATGGAGCCCCGCAGCCATCTTAATTTTTTTTTTTGTCAATAATACTCTAAAATCTAGTCTTTACGCTTTACGATAATTTTATTTTCTAAAGTTTTAATTGACCCGTTAAAAAATAAAAGAGGGCACATTAAAGAAATGCACTGTATATCAATTTGCTCATAATGTTTTTATAATAAATAAATAAAAGAAGATAGACGAAGAAAAAAATTAAGATATTTATTTCACAAAAATTACAATAAGCCCATCTACTTTCTACGTGCAAACCTTCAGTTACTTTGCGCCAAATTTGACCACTTGTATCGGATTCGTGTGACGTCAAACCAGCAGTTCTTCCGTTTTGCCGTGGTTTTCCTTGCGTGTTTTAAATTCAGTCACGGTTTCGTGTAACGGCAACTTTTGAAGATGTGCTAATTGTATTTATTCGTTGCTTAATAACGTTGTACACCTCCGTTTGTCATACAAATATTTAACAACATAACAATGTATTGTTTGTGCCAAATATTATGATATGCAGGTGTTAATATCTGCTTTTCGTTGATGTACCACGCCCACATAAAACTAGCGCAATATTTTTTTTTACGACAAGTTCCTAAAAATAGCTTAACACCCAAATTTACTAATATTTATCCATGTATGTTACTCATTTGTTTTTTTTTTTTAATAACATATTTTTTTTTTTTGAAATTTATTGTATTTTATTAATTAGATGTTTTAGCCCAAATAATTAAGTTTTATATTTTACAAAGCTTCATTTATAAATATTAATAAACAGTCTGTTTTCACTATTTAAATATGTGTTAATATATGTTGACCATAATATGTCCTTCATTATAAAATAAATAACTAAATCAATTAAAAACTGGAAAATGTTAGGCGTTACATTTTGGGTGTGTAAAAAAATAAATATTTAATAAATTATTGTTGGAGTGGGAGTAAACTATACAGGGCGTTCGCTAATTAATGGTACACAGAAAAAATGATAATAAGGGGAGATACAGCGTGTCGAAATTGAATATTTTAATAAAACTCTGTATCAAGGGTTTTCCTTACATGGGCTATTGTAATTTAATAATAATTTTAATGTGTAAACAAAGGGCGCGGGCTACAATACTTTAAATTTCTTTAACACGTTTCTACTTTTTTATGCTAGTCTGTATGTACCATCTAAAGTAAACCAGTAAACTCTCCTAAGTATGATTTTTAGACAAAAAATGAATACTGCGAAGAATGGCTCTGAGCAACCGTTTTCAAGATATTTGCATCTAAGTGGTTTAGTACAACCACAAATATATGAAAAAATACATTAAATAATTCGTTTATAAGGGGGGCAGTTGTGGTTATGGCTAATACGCTGTCTTTTAAAGGCATTTAAACAACTTAAACGCGATTATCTAGAAAATGGTTGCTTGGAGTAATTCTATTATTCCTTTAAAGTTTACCTTTATTGTGTAGAAAGCATAGGACAATTTACTGGTATGTTTCGATAGTACATACAGAGTAGCATAAAAAAAGTTGTGATGTTTTAAGGAAATTTAAACTAGTGTGGCTAGCACCCTCTAGTTTACACATAAAAAATTATATCAGATCTGCTCACATGGGTGAAGGGAGGGTGGTGCATTTGCACCACCCCGGCTTTTGAAAATTTATGAAAAGTAGTAAGTTTTGTCAAAAAAGTATTGATTTCAAGCATTTTCAGATTTTTTGCACCCCTCCCCCTTTTTTGCACTTCAAAATATTTCTCCACTGAAATCAAATTTGATAAAAGGATATACAGAAGATAGAGGGTGATTGGTGGAAGAGGACCTTTTTTTTGCTATACAAAATTTTCAAAATAAAGTAAAAAAGTTTTAATTGTCAACTTTTAGATAAAGGTATGTTTGGTTTAATCTTAATATTTTGGCATAGGGCATCTTTGTTTTTGTGTACTATTCATAAAAAGAAACATTTGTTTTTATGAAAAATATCGTTTTAAACGGTTTGTTTAGTAAAGATTTTATTAAAATTTCTGCAATTTTTGGGTGTTTAGATAATTATGTCTTTGTGGATTTTTGAACACCTTCTTTAATTTATGCTTAATGTAACAAAATATTATTATGAAACGAATACGTTGCTTAATAACGTAAGCTTTTAGAGAAAAAAAATGCTAAATAGATTTGACTTTGCTTAAATATTTATTATAAATTTTTTAGAAAATTTAAAAGTAAGAAAAGTTTAAGGATAACGTACACAAACTGGTTTTTCGTTCCGGGATAGAACAGCTAAAGTAGGTCATTGTCGGTGAAAATTCTAAATTGGGCTAGAAGGGAACGAAAGGGAACGAGTAGGCGTATCTGGGTCAGCTAAATTTTCGTCAAGCTACCGAACATTCAGCATTTTGTTCATGATAGCTAGATTTGAAAAGCGGCGAACTGAAATGGATAAAGTCCTATTTTTTAGTTTCATCATTGTAGCAAAATAAACTAATATGCAAAAGTAAAGTTGTCAGTTAATAATGGGATATTAAATTATATTATAACGACATTAAATAATAAAATTATTCTTTCTTTAAAAAAGTTTTTAGGTAGTTTTTAAATTATTGTTTCTAAGAAATAAAGGGTTTCATGCATTTGAAGGAGGCGTTAAGAAATGTGAATTATTGGTTTTTATATTATGATAAATAATAAAGAAATATCTGGTTTTAAATTAATAGGTATTTTTACGTTTAAGATCTATAAAACTTTTAAAAATACTTAATTACATAAAAACCACATCTGTTTGGTTAAATTTTATATTAAAGGAAAGATATCGTATTGTAATGATGACACACATTGACTATTAATAAAATTAGTTTTATGATATTTAGTTAACCAGTATTGTCCTTGAGTGGCGTTTAATAGATTCAAACTTTATTATTTTGCGATGTAAATAATTAAAGACAAACCTCCAACAGTGCGTATTTAATAAGACACGTGTGTAAATAAACATTGTTTAAATTGTTTAAACAATCGTACATAGATAATTTTATTATTTTTATTTTTTTATTTTTTTCTTTTTGTAAAATAGGCCGGTTATATAAGGTGTTTTTGAACTGTGACACTAAACTGCTATGACAGTGGTGTTTTTTATGAATTTTAAAGGGAACTTTTTATTGGTGATAAAATATTTAGGGTATTCCATTAAAGAAAAAAACTTTGAGTTATAACTTTAAAATAAAAGTTAATGAAAAAAATATAGGTACGCTACTGAATTCTACGTAAAAATCCCTAAAACATTTCCATTACCATTTTTCTTCTATCTCTAATATCAAGCGATTTACAAGTGCCTGGTAAAACTGACAAAATTTGAAAAACACCCTGTTTCTCCACAACAAATCAAGTTAGCCATGATTTACTTTTGCCATTGAATTATTTATTTCAAAAATTAAAATAGAGATTGCGCAAAGAGTTGTTTTATCTCTTTTAGTTTTCGCTATACCAAAGAATATTATAGCTAACGCAATAAAAGTCAAGTTCAAATGGCAGAATAACAAACGATTTATCACCACGCTCTTATATGGACACCTTCGGAGTCTGTATAAGCGGGCTTAATAATCATATTCTTTGATATTCTTTGTCTATACCATGCAAGGTAAACGAAAATGCCCCACCCTGTACACAGTACCGGGTGTCAAGCCGAATTGAATTTACATCTCCCTTAAATTTTTTATTTTTTATAGTACAAAATAAATAGTTTCATTAAATAGTTTGTTGGGTAAGTTCTGTTGTTTCTGAATCAATATTTAGATTTTTAATATCCTAAAAATACAGGGTAGGACAAAAAGAATGATTTTTATAAATGGAACACCCTGTATATCATATCACTAATAAAAAGATATTTTAAAGACCTTTAAGAAAATACTACATTTATTATATCTAACTTCATGACTTTGGGAAATATGGTCAGCCAAATCTAAAGAATAGGTGTAAATTTTAATTATGTAGGTATTTTCAAAATCATTAAAGATAGACCAACAAATATGCTATTTTTGTAACGCTTTTTAAATTATCTTTTAAATGGCTATTCAATATACAGGGTGTCCCATTAAAAAAAACATACTACAATCCCAACAAAATGGTGTTATTATTTCTTTCATACGTTAAAAAATAAAAAAGTTTGATGTAAGTTTATTATATTTCAATTGCGGGAATTATGTTCTAAAATTGCATGGCCATATTTTGAATACTAATTGAGATATTTATATGAATGTGGTATTTTTTTAAATGTTTTTGATAGATCTTTTCAATGGTAAAATAATATATAGGATATTTTATTTTTAAAAAATCATCCTTTTGTCGTAACCTGTATATTTAAGAGATAACAAAAATCTGATTACTAATTTGAAAACTACGGAATTAACTCAACAAACTGATATTGTGAATACCTAGTAGAAAAAAAGTATACATTTTGGGAATTTTAAAAATATACATTTTTGGAAAATTTAAATTTTAATTAGTTTACTTAACATTGGGAAATTTTCTACATAAAAATATACGTGAGGTGTCAAGGTCTTAAAAGAATAAATTAAACAAGTTTCTAGGTTACTTTTATAATAATAAAATAAAAACATTAAACAAACTGGGTAGCGTAGAAATGCAAAACAAACACTGGAAAATTTGATATTTAAAGAAGAGAGAAAGAAATTAAAAGGGATTTTATCAGATAAGAAGTAGTTAGTAAAGTCAAGCATAAAGTTAAAGTTTTAATTCAGCCCCTGTACGGGCTGCCCCGAGTGGGGGTATGCCAGTACCAAATTAAGTTAGTTCAATAAGTTAAGTTGGTTTTTAATGCAAAGTTAGTTTTGATGGTCCACCGGTCTCATGGTCCCAAAAAGATAGTTCCATATGGTACATTTGCCCAGTGACGTAAAGTGACCCTATATGTATTACAAAATTATACGTCACAATATTTAAAATTATTTTGTACGATAAGAAACAAAAAATTTAAGGGGGTGTAAATTTATACCTTGACACTTGGTACATACACCACAACAATACCTAAATTCCTCTCCTTTCATGCACATTTTAAAGTCATTAGGCAAACATGCGATTAAAATCGCAAAAACAACCGTAAATACTCAAATGCGTCAGTTCTCCATTCAATGCAGAACAGGAAAGGGTTGGGTCAAGGGATTGGTTGACGTAATGTTATTTCGCTTTCTACCTTGAATGTTGGGACAGGGACATGACAGGCTAATTAATCAAATTCTTTTACTGGCTGTTGATATTGTTTAGAGAATTGGGCAAGGTTTTAACCAAAAAATATTCATGAAAAATGAAATAATGAAATATAACATATGAATGCGGTAGACGGAAGGTAAAAGTGTTTATTTATAAAAACGCACCATTTAAATATTTTTTCTACGACTGTAAGATTATACATACATACATGGACCAAAAAATCTACTTTTTTTTGAAAAATAAATCGAAAATGTTGTTTAAGACAGGGGTCACCAACTGGCAGACCGGATGAGTCCGGTGAGACGAGTGATGGCGAGCGGTGGCGAGTGCGGGGAGAGTACGGACCATCGCCGACCGCTTCCGGCCCGGGGTTTTTCTTTCCGGACCGCGACGGTCATGTTATTTAAAAAAAAGGATCCCTAATGAAAATAGTTGGTGACCCCTGGTTTAAAAATACAAAAAGAAAAGAAGGTAAATGTTTTAGCTCTTAATATATAATTATTTACAGGTCTATTTCCTTTAATTTATATTATTTGTACCCATATTTTCGCGTCAAACCTGCCTAACTATATTTAGAATGTGCAATTTTAAAAAAGTTTTTCCCTAATTGACTGTTTTAGAGCCATTTTTAATATTGCATCTAGGTGGCCATGATTGGGCTCAAATTAATCTAAGGACCCCAGGTTATGTAAGAAATTGACAATTGTCAAGTTTTAGTAAGTAGCATGAAAGATGGTAATAAAACAATTTGAATAAACGACATTTTTTTGTCTAACTAGTATTTTTTAAATGGCATCCCCCTTTAGATAAGCACTTAAATATATACCTATTTACTTGCGATCAGATAAAAAAGTACATAAATTAAGGATCGCCGGGATTCGCTAAAAAAGTCTCTTTTTTTTCATCGTTTTGCTATTCTTGTAGAATAATTAGGCAATCCTATTTTGTTTAATAAAAACTATAATAAACAACTTTGCACATGGGTTTACATTCAAGACACCCTTATTTTGGTCAAAAATGTTTCTTTTTTATTTATATGCTTAAATAATTATAAAAAAGTGCAGCTTTCTTAAAATTTTGATTTATTTATTGGATTTTTCTCAAATTTTGGGGTAACGCGGAACAAAAATCTTTAACTAAAAGATTATTGAAATAATGTTAATTTTCTTTTTACCTTGAATGTCAAGATCGGTATATGACAGAGTAATTAATCGATATATTAAAAAAGTTGTTGGTATTGATTAAAGAATAGTGCAAGGTTTTTAATGAAAAAGGTGATTGATTTATAAAAAGTCTTGGGGCTGCTTTTATATGATGTCAATAAATGTTGGGTTCAAAAGTAAATTAAAATATTTCTGGATAAATGAAAAATAATTTTAGTTTTAAAGTACATTTTTTACTTAAAAAAATAAAACATATTGCTTACCTACTGGCCAGACATTATACAAGGTGGTTGTAAAAGAACTACAATAAAGCATACCTGAAAAAAAAAAGAAATAAATTAGAAAAATATGTTACAAAAGACACAAAGTTTATTTTTGTATGTCAGCACACTAAAGAGATTTAAAGAAAACAAATTTGGGATTTTATTTATTAACATTTTAATACTAAATTCTATAATATTCGCTTCTTATTAGAAAAAATATGCAAATTTTTATTTTGTAATAATGTAAAGTTATGAACATGTTTTTTTACATTTGGAGAAATGATAAAATAAATGTAAAATCCCTCGTCAGACATAAACAATTTTTTACATTTTGTTTTATTTAATAAGTAATACAATTAATTTAAAGTTTGTAAGAAAAAAATATTTGAAAAAAGTTATTATTTTACGGTAAGGCATTATCTTGAATTGTAATCGATTAAAATGATATTTCATTTTCAATTATTTTCTATAAAACTGCAAATATCAGCCAAACTAGGCCGTCTTACCTAATTTACCGATTTTTGAAATAAGTGAAAGCCAAAAGAAGCGTGTTAAATTGGTATATGATTTTAGAAATAGAATTATAAAGTTAAATTAATGCGTTACAAAATTCGTGCCTGCATAAGATGAAAAAAAGTGTCTGCATTAACACATTCATTGTCTGCTCGTATTAAATTGCACGTTTTGTACATTTTCTTGATGTAATGCTTTAATTTTTTTTATTATTTAATAGATAAATGCATTTATTTGTTAGAAAATATAATACACTCATATAAAACTAAATTAGCTAACAAACTTTAATAGTTTTTAATACGTTACGTAAATTATACAGGGTAATTTCTATAAGTATATAAATATAGTATAGTTCCTCCACTTACGTTTCCCAACAGAGAAACTCGTGGTTCCGCGCGTATGCATCCCTATACGGTCCAACTGGACAGGCCCCGAACTTCCCACTTTGTTCGTTCTTTTATCCCTAGAGTTTCTAGGTTGTGGAACCTGCTGCCCGCGGAGGTCTTTCCTTCCCCCCAAATCTTCAAGTATTTAAGTCCCGTGTCAACAAACTCCCTCTTACCTCGCTTAAGACACCACGGTACGTTAGTATTTAGGCTTTTAGCCTTCGTGGTTTGTCCAAAGATAAAAAAATAGAACGTTTAAATAAGAATAGAATTAAAGAGATATAAAATATTAAAAATTTGTAGCCAAAATCTAAAAAAATTACAATCCCTGGACCATTTTTGTAAGTCATTACTAACAAGCTAATTTTTAGCTTCATTTTGACGAGACGCCCAACTTTTTTCCTTACAACAATTTCCTTTGGTGGTAGCTTACTGTAGATTTGACAAATATTAAAAATTTATAACAAACAGGTATTTTCTATATTGATTTTTAAGATAATTATCTAAATAAACCGAAAATATATTTGTCCTACAAAATATAGGGTTTCATCAAAGATTCCCCTACCACCAACATGTTCGGTAACGATGTCGTGAAAAATAACTACTAACCAGCTAACGTTTTTTTGTTGATTAAATAATATTTATATAATTTAACACAGACATTGTCCTACAAATTGTGAGGTACATCATCCTGGTTTTATAATATTTATCAAATCAACATATTTAATCTCTGCTACTCTGCTACTCCTGTATGCTACCACCAACAAATATTGTTGTAAGGAAAAAAGATAGTCGTCTCGTCAAAATGAAGCTACCTACGAAAAATTAGCTTGTTAGTAATATCTTGGGAAAATGGTCGAAGGATCCCTAGCTATAAACAATATTATAGAAGGGCAGAATACTATTTCTTTAATTTTTGTAAAAAGAGTTTAGCGTCATCATACTTAGCCTAAATAACAAAAAATTATTTAGAGTATATTTACAATTTTTTTTAAATTTAACTGTAATAAAAAATCTGTTATTTTTAAAAAGGTTCTATTCTTAGAGAATTATCTTTGTCTGAAGCAACGACTAAAGGCGTTTTTGTGCTAATACGGTTTAAACCATTTTAAAAACAATTGAATATTATCTCTATCTAACACTCATATTTCTATTGTCATTTCAAATGCGTTTTAAACCACTCTCATAAATACGGTTAACACAAAAAGTACCTTAAGCTTTTCAAAAAAAAGCTTTTCTGTTTCGCTTTCCTTCGTTCCAAAATGGTTGATGCATTACTCGTGCAGCAATGGCATGCAACGTTGCCATATTTCTCAAATTTCACTAACAGTCTAGTATTTCCTTTGTTACAGACCTTATATTCTTCCTAACTTAATAATATTTACCCATGTTTGGTATTGCTTTTGTGGAAATTTAAGCAATTTTTCAATAATTTTTATAAAGGGTGTTATTTTAATGATAAAGGTGGGAATAGAATTCTTAGGTGGATTTATAAGGTGTGTATTAGTCTTAGTTTAATTAAGAAATAAAAGAAGACTTGTTTACCAAAACTAACCATTCGTAAGTGTGTATTAGTCTTAGGTTTAATTAAGGAATTAAAAAAAGATTTTCTTACAAGAACTAGCCCTTCGTAATTCGCTAAAACTGTTTTAATTATCCTGTCGGGCGCCATACTGTAGTACCGTAAGGTAGGTATACAATTTATTAATAAAAGGGTAAATCTTATTAAAAACATTCGATGGCCTGTACATATCTGGTGGAAAATACACATGTCCTTATCTAACCTTTTTCTTGGGCAGGTAGACGAAGGGATTCTGGTCGAAAATACGCCCGCCGTATTTGTTATTTAATATAAATATTATAATGCCGTCGGAACAAACAGGGTAGTATCAACAATTTTTTTCTAGGCAACGTAAAACGATTTTTTGTGATTTCTTCAAAAAGATGAGAAATATGTTTAGCACATTTGCTCTACAAAGTATTTACAAAAATATTTCACTAAAGTTTAAAAAGAAATCGAAAATACTATTTCTTATAAAGGTATCCTCAAATTAGAACTGCAGATACGCCATTCTTTATTGCAACAACAATAGGCTTGTTCCAGCAGAATGTTGGAAACATGTTGGCAACAATCGTAAAACGCAGAAATTGTTACGAACATTAGTCAGAAATGTTGGCAACAGTTTTCTGCTGGAACGAAAAATAAACAAGGCGTGCATACTACGCTTATACGTCAATACAAGAAAGGTTATGTTAACAATTTGTCAATAATGTTTGAAGAAAGTTTGCAAACTTTTCAAACAGTTTCCAACATCTTAAAAACTACTGCTGGAACAACAAACAGTTGTATACTGTTACAAACATGGCACTGCTGGAACGACAAATTTGACGTGCGCAGAATCCGAACGGTTGCAAACATTTCTAACAGCCTGCTGGAACAAACCTAATATTGCCCTCGAGTATTACATATTTTCTACAGGTTTCAGCAAGTTCATGGTAATTTTTAAAGTATATATTTTCTATTGTTTTTACGCCCTAAAAATAATTAAAATCACGTTTTTCGGTGTTATTGATCACGCTTCACCTCTAAACCTTCAAACAAAGCCATACCCCAAAACTGTTGCCTTGAAAAGAGGAAAACTAGCGGTAAAAACTTAGCAACGTCGCAAGCATTGGGCACGTGTTGCCCAAATAACTAGGTCACAGGTCGATACTGAATCGGGTCGCACGCGTGCTTTTCCAGGCCTGCAGGGTTTCTAGGGCAACTCCACGCTTGGCCCATTTTATAGCATTGCATTTGCTTTTCGCATAAGCATTTGCTCTATCTGCGCATAATCGAGGGTTAAATTTAGCTGATAAAAACTCCCGCTCGCTCTTTAACTTGGTAGGTAATATAGTCTCATCCAGGAGTTAATTTTTGCCAGATACAAAAGGAGAAGCTTAATTCATTATATGTGTTCTATTATTAACAAAAATAAATAAATGATCTCTTTGTTAATTATTAAAAAAATGAACTTACATATTTTTTGCTAAAAGTTTTTAAATTTTAATTAGTTTTATGAAATTATTTGGTTTAGTAATGTTTTTAGCAATTTGCAAGGGTATTTTAAAAGGTATACAGGATGTAATTTAATTGATGGCTTAAAATACAGGATATGATTTTTTAGCCCGTTTAAAGAAAAAAAAGTTCATATTAACATATGTCCTAAACCTTTTAAGTTTTAAGCTACAGGGTGTTAAAAATTTAAGAAAAAAACCGTATTTGTATCATAACTTTAAAACTGCTCTGAGATATTTTAATAAAATTTGGCACGCACCTACTAAGCACCAATGGGATTTTTTTAATTGTAATAGATTTTTAAATATTTCTGTCATGGCATCCGTATGGCATGAAAACTAAAGATTTAAAAAGAAACATATGGAACGCCATTGCTTTTTCCAAAAATAAATTATTTTTTTAAATCCTCATTTACTTTGCAGTAAATTTGCCTTCTTGCCTTTTTTTTCTTTTGATGCACCTTTTTCAAAAACTAAAAAATAGGGCACTAACTAACACCCTGTATCTTGAGAAAAGACATTATTTATATTAAATTCTACTTAACGAAACATAAGTATTGCGTAAAATTGAAAAGCGGATATGAGCTATAAAAAACGTTAGCAGGTCAAAATTATTGGGTACGCATATTATGCTACAATGTATGTATATTTTTATTCTAAAACAGGTTTCTTCCGTAATAACAAGTACTTAACAATATTTTAAAAATATCTTAACCTAGTTGGAAAATGATTTAGTCATTATTTAGGCCATTCACTTAATTATTCTAATGATCTTTGTCCATTTAAAACTAGATTTTCTATCTTAATTACCACATTTAATACTATTCCGGTTTTTTACGTACTTTATTGTTAACAAACCGATTGGGAAATAACTTTAATATATTATATGTATTAATAATCCAGTACAATCTATAATCGTGTTATTTTCACTTGACGTAAGCAGAAACAAATGAATTCCATTATTTGTACTTTGTAACTAAATTGGTTATACATTTTTTGAACCAATGAGATACATTTGGATTCGGTTGTTTTTGATTTTGTCATTAACAAAAAGAAATGGTCTAACTAAATACACCTTGGTTTGGACAACTGTCTAATGTTCTGATCGACACATGTTAATAAATAAATGGTGTATTTTTGGGATTACAAAAATGTATTTGATTCAGAGTTGAAATTACCCAATTTTTTTATTTACCAGGTTTAAAAATCAAAATTCATTTTTAACCTTAATTTTTGTCTAAAGAAACGACCTTGAAATTCTAATTCCAAAACCTAATGCCAAATTAATAAAAAGTATTCAATATACACGTTAATGCAAGTAACTTTTATTTAAAATATCATATGTATATATATATATATATATATATATATATATATATATATATATATATATATATATGAAGGAGGGTAGTCATGTAATTTAGTGGGGATGCGGTCCGCATCCCAACTAAATTTAGGATAATTTTTTATATAAGGTTCATTTGAAAACTTTCCACTCAAGTTATCTTCGAAACGAGACAGATTTGAGAAAGTCGCCGAAACACGTCAAGATATTTATTGAGGGGGAACGTTTTTTACAAAAATTGATTTGGCGGGCAGCCCCTTTAACTCTTAACCACTCCCAAAATTCTTAATGAGAAGCGAGTCGAGGATACATCATTTTGCCTGACGAGTGACTTATAACCCTGAATAGAAGTCAATATCTTCACCTATTACTAGAATGGCGGTACTTTGAAATATCTAATACCTGATTTGATGGCCATATCGAAACTAATAAAGTTAGATGTACCTAATGTGGTGTTTTCTTAAAGCCTCTTTAAAGGTCTTTTAATGGTGATACTGGTAGTAATATACAGGGTAGAAGAAAAAGTACATATTTTTTTTATTTAAGAACCTTGTATATTATTTTACTATTAAAAAGATCTTTAAATGAGCTTTAAAAAAATACCACATTAAGTACATCTAACTTTATTAGCTTCGGAAATATGACCATCCAAATCAGGTATTTGGGTAATTTTTAAAGCACCACCATTTTGTAATAGGTGAAGATATTGACTTCATATTTTAGGGTTATAAAGTACTCGTTAGGAGCTTTAAAATGATGTATCACTCGACCCGCCTTCTAATTTAAGAATTTTGGGGTGGTGGCCCTGGTGGTTAAGGGGTTAAAGGAGCGCGGTCCAATTTTTTGTAAAAACGGTCCCCCTCAATAAATATCTTGACGTGTTTCGGCGATTTTCTCAAATCTGTCTCGTTTCGAAGATAACTTGAGTGGAAAGTTTTCAAATGAACACCCTGTATATATATGTATATATATATATATATATATATATATATAGGGTGTCCCGTAATAAATTGGACATAGGTTAGTGTAGGATCCTGACATGAAAAATAAAGAGTTTAAGCTCAATATCGCTTAGCAAAATGTTATTGGTTTTCGTTCTACAGGGTGTTAAAACTAATTTTTATTAAATATTTAGTGAAATATCTCGGAATCCAGTGGACAGATTAAAGTAAAATTTGGTGTACTTTTACTATTTAGGATGACGAACACGAATATGATATCTATTTTGCCATTACCACCAGATGGCGCCACATACAATAACATTGATTGATTAAATATATATATATATATATATATATATATATATATATATATATATATATATATATATATATATATATATATTTATTATCGATCGCAGATAAGCCGGTCGCTGTTGGGCCGACACCAGTGAGACATCCTCTATTTGTATCTGTCGTATAATTTCTACAGTGCAAATATTTATTCTACTTCCCAATAAAACACTTTATTTTAACAACAAATTTTAGCCAACAATAAAAAAATCATAAAGAATATTTTATAGATATAGATACCAAATCAGTCTCTAAAGTTTTTAGAGTCGTTTTTACAATGTCGTGTCAACTTTAACCTAAGGGTTAAAGCAGAGATAGTTAAAGTCTAGTTTAAAAATATGTCAATGACGCGTACTGTCCCTACTTGACACTGCAAATGTATTGATTTAATATGGTTTGTTTCTATGGTTGATATGACATTATATAAATGGCTCTTAAAGATATTCCGAAAAGTAATACACAAAATGGCAATTTTAAAATTTCCAATTTAACACGACAAAAGCTTTAAATATGACCCTGTTCATAAAAAGTTGGATGACCCTGTATAGCTTTAAAATATACTACTGCATTAAATAACAGTTCTATCGTTCTGTTTATTTTAATACTGCGTAGCATAACTTTCGAAGTAGGTCATCTACGCACTGTGCGCAAGCAGCTAATTCACTTCATTCACCGTAAACTGATTTGTGTGGAGATCTAGCAGTGAATTTATAACGGAATTTATTTTAAGGAAATTTGTGCTATTATTTCAGGCAAGGTTAGGTACTATAATAAGTTTAAGTTTAATCAGGATTCATTAGTATTACAAATAAGGTTGATTTTTATAAATTAAAATTAAAACATTAAGAAATACAAACATGTATATTCCATTCCTTTAATGTAAAATAAAATTTAAATATTATTTTTGTTTGTATAAAGCATATGTATTAATGTACTGTAAGTTTTAAATAATAGAAAAAAATATATAAATTTTATTTAGGTACTTCGAAACAAATTTGTTTCCTTATTTTTTTATGTTATTTTTTCCAAAAAAATTGAAGAAGCATTTCTCTGCATGATAATGTGACTATTACGTGGTAATAAATAGAAGATACCCCATTGGTGATTTAGTTAACCTTTTATAAAAAGTTCTTTAAAGAACACAAGGACTCGTCCTTTCAAATCTTTACCTTAACTTTAAAAACGCATATTATAAAAGGGACTTCTAAACAGCATAAATACATCTTCTATTAGTTACCACTTCATAGCAACATGAGCATGCAGAAGAATAGGGTCCGCGCGTTTAGTAAAGAGGCCACCGACGTCATTATTTTTTGCGCAAAATCTCCTCTTATTCCCTGATCCCGTATCTAGAATATTATTTATTTTTTTAGATCAAATCTTTAAAATGCCTACTTCCTAGGTAACGATACGAAGCCCTGGAAAACGCGATTGAAAGAGAGTTACAGAAGATTTCGCGTAGATAATGATGACGTTGGTGTCCTCCTTACTAAACGCGCGGACTTTACCAAACATCAATAAAAAATTCTGGTGGTATCGTAAATATTATAAAAAAAGATATATTTTTTAAAATTTCTCTTTTCTGTATCTGAAGACATTTGAGCCACAGTCGGACGTGACAAATGTACAAAAATATTTGTAAATTTACAACTTACATCGTCGTTAATTTTACAAAATGATCTTTGGTAAACAGCAAGTAAATATAGAAAAAATATTTTATATACTATAAAGTTAAACCTGTAAAATAAGTTAATCAATTTTTTATTCAAAAGCAAAAATCCCTATCAGGTATTAAGGTTTTTTTTAGAATTTTTAAAGTACCGCCATTTTGTATTAGGTAAAGATATTGATATACTTATTAGGAGCTTGAAAATGATGTGTCACAAGGCTTCTCTTTCCATTTAATTTTTTTTCCTAAGATGGCACCCAGCCGCCATCTTAAAATTTTTATCTGTCAATTTCACTCTAAAATATAGTATTTATGCATTTATTTCATATCCATATCATAGTTTTACATTATTAACTTAATTCGTTCAAAGAATAAAAATATAGGGGGACATTAGGGAAATGCACTGTATATTAGTTAAATAAATTAATAAATTACCAAAATATTTATTTCAAAGGTAGTTTAATTTTTTTTAATCACCTAATGATCTACACAATTAACGATCGTCAATCTAGTCTGAAAGACCCCATATAATTATTTTCCAAATTTAGTGATCGCCATAAAAAGTCTCAATACACCTCTGATAATTCTAGTGCAATAAAAAGGTCAATTACAAATCTCTGTTAAAAATGAAAAATACTCAAGAAACCGTTAAGAAAACATCAAGTGGTATTTGCTCAACGTGCAGTGGGTATGACCAAGAGGAAAGCCGTGTTTGCCAGTCTTGACACGAACACAAATGTATTCTACTTAGTACAAATAATACCTACTCGTGGTGTCCGCAATGTTTAATCAACCATACAGTGCCGTTTCCTTCTTAAGCTTATACCTATGACCTCTTTGATTTTTCTGTGGGTTCGAGTGAAGTTTTACATTCAATAGATTTCTAAAAGGCTTTTATTTGGGTCATTATAAAAATTAACGTTAACGGCTTACAGAATATGTAACAGTATTGAGTTTTTATTTATATTTTGCCACATATTTTTAACTATAACCAAGAAGGATACAAAAGAACGTCTTATATACGTCGTATAAAAATTTTATACTTTTTTATTTATTATCTTTTAAGCATAACAAAAGAAACAAATGACCATCAAAAACTCAAGAAAAATTAACAGGTAAACTTTTTTATTGGAACACCCTATATATTATGTCACCATTAAAAAGGTCTTTTTAAAAGCTTTACAAAACTGCCACATTTGATGGTAGATCTATCTTTAGTAGTTTAAAAAATATGATAATTTAAATCTGAATATGATTTGTATAGTTAAGACCATATTTATTTCATTCTGAAAGCGATGCCGCCAAGTACACAAAAATGATAAAGCAAATAAACCTTTTTGTGAACAATGATTTATTGCAGCAAAAATATTCAACCCGACGAGTACGCCACGTGCCACAGTTTTATAGCAGGCCAGAGACGAAATAAGAGGATGTTTTTTAAAGACGTGATACGTGTTTTCGCCATGTTTTTATTTATTTATCTAAAAATATGTAATCAGGCTCTGTCAGAGGCTATGTGCTTTCGAAAAGGATTGTTTACTTTATCATTTTTTGTGTACTTGGCGGCATCGCTTTCAGAATGAAATAAATATGATCTTAACTTTTTCTACAGTCTCAGCTTAGCTTATATGGGTCAATCATACTTTTATTTCTTCAAGCACAAAATCACCTCGTTCCTGGTGAAAAACAGAAAATATGTATAAATTTAAGTAATTTATAAGTCGCTTTTTTATCATTTTCAATTAAAACAAATCCTAACTAATAATAATTGTTATTATTTCTTTAACATATGACTTTTTATTATTTCTAAAAGTGATTCAAAGCGACGTGTTTTATAAGTTTACTCTTGGTGCCCATACAAGAATAGTATCTATAACTTCATATTATAGATAGGTCCACATTTAATTCATTCTGAAAGCAACACCGCAAAGTACACAAAAATGATAAAGTAAACAAACCTTTTTGAATGCACATAGCCTCGGACAGAGCCTGATTACATATTTATAGATAAATAATAATAAAAAACATTGCTAAAACACGTATCACGTACTTAAAAACATCCTCTTATTTCGCCTCTGTCCTACCATACCACGTGGCGTAGTACTAGAAACTCGTCGGGTTAAATATTTTTGCTGCAATAAATCATTGTTCACAAAAGGGTTTGTTTACTTTATTATTTTTTGTGTACTTGGCGGCATCGCTTTCAGAATGAATTAAATGTGGACCCATCTTTACTAAAAACAATTCTATTTGAATAACTGTAATTTTAAAAATTTATTATATGGATATGTCACTTATTATTAAAATGAATATTTTGTGTTTTTTTTTTGTTCAGTTTTGACATTTTTAAAAATATATATTTGGTCCCGAAAAAGTCAGTCGCACCGTCTCTCCGACTAATGGGAGGGTATAAACTTCTTTTTGACGTAAAAATGATAGTTGCAACAATCAAGATGGCGGATGGGCGCCATCATAGGAAAATAAAATAAATGGTAAGGTAGGGGGTCTTGTGGAATATTATTTTAAACTTCCTGTCGAGTACTTTATACCGCTAGAATATAAAGTAAATATTTTTATCTATTACAAAATGGCAGTACTTAAAAATTACCTAAATTTCTGATTTGAATGGCCATCTTTCCGAAATTGATAGAGTTAGATGTTCTTCATGTGATATTTTCTTAAAGCGCACCTATAATAATTAGGCTACCAAACAAATTCAAGCAATTTTTCAAAGAGGGTTTTTGAAATTTTGTCCCTAAAAAACAAGAGAATACTTAGGATGTTAACGGAAAAAATATATTTTTGTTATTCACGATGTTAAGAATTTAAAAATAAAGTGATTTGATTAGGGTCATGATATTTGACAAGGAAAATGGGTTTAATAAGTCAATAACCACAGTTACGGACTATTTAAACCATTTTTTTTTGTTCTAAAGCAAATATAAACCAATTAGGAGGTGGTGTGTTTAAGAACATGTTTATAGAAAAAGCAAGGTTTATTAATGCCTTAAAAATCTCTTTTTAAAAATGTTTGAAGCGAATTTTAAAATAATCTGTATATCCAATTACTAATGATGCCGGCATTTTGTTATAATGGTAGAACATACGTTTTTAACACGCTTTTATTAACTTGGGTTGTAACTATCTATCTATCTATCTATGTAACGGAATCTTTGAGCCTAATTTTAACCAACTTCCAGCTATTCGATTTCTTTGAAACTTTGCACACGTGTCAAGGACCGATGAAGATGCAATAATTTAAAAACAGTATCCCGTTATCTTTTTTGAATCGCCAGGAAAAAAATTCCATTATATTATAAAAACAACACCTAGGATGCCATCTGTTGGCAACATTTCAAACTTTGCTATTAAATGAAGAAGAAATTTTTTAGTTTTTACACAATTTGGTTAGTTGCACCATGGGTGTTCAATTTTTATGAACAATAAAAATATAGGGTTAGTTGCACCATTAGTTCAAGGATTCCATAATAAAAATTACATTATGTAATGTATACATAATACATAATGTGCAATTAATAAAAATTAACATTCTCTTTTGGATCGCCAGGAAAAAATTTTCCTTTATATTATAAAATATAAAAACAACACCTAGGTTGCCACCTGTTGGCAACATTTCAAACTTTGCTATTAAATGAAGAAGAAATTTTTTAGTGGGTTGCAATATATTGGCAACGGTCCAAACATTGCCTGGATTGCCATCTGTTGGCAAAATTTCAAACTTTGCTACTTAATGAAGAAGAAATTTTTTAGTGAGTTGCAATCTGTTGGAAAAATTTTAAAATTTGCCACTCTTGTTCATTAAAAATTTTTTCGCCATTTTGTCAAGAGTAGCAGAAACTAAAAATGAAAATAATTAATAGTTTAAAAACTAAAAACACGCTTTATATGCAACCGAACTAAAAATTAGAAAATAATTTTTCATTAAAAAAATATTGTCATTTCATAGTAAAAAGCGTGGGGTGATAAATATATTAAATGTTATAATTATTATATTTGCAAATATCTATGATGGAAAAGTTATGAAAAAATAGTAAAATGCACCCCACGCTTTTTACTATGAAATGACAATATTTTTTTAATGAAAAATTATTTTCTAATTTTTAGTTCGGTTGCATATAAAAGCGTGTTTTTAGTTTTTTAAACTATTAATTATTTTTACGTTACGTTTTGCTCATAGAATTATCATATATATCACTTATAAAACTGTTTTATAAACCAGTTTTTAAGAAATTTATCCTGCAGGCCTAAATTAAAGCAATATACAGAAATAAAACAAAACAATATACTCATGAAGGACAATCTTTTGGTTTTATCGTCGGAGAGAAAGGTACCGGCAAAAGCACGCACGAGTTTCAGACAGGTTATGTGTTAATCTAGCATATTATTGCTCAACCACTCAACATGCTGCAAATCCAATACAACATTCACTGGTAGGTAGGCAACAACCCATATTCTACTTAAAACTAGCACAGCAACCAGCCGTGTCCACTATTATGTGTGTGTGTGCTTGATTTAAATCTGGGTCTTTATTTGCTTATCTAAACAACTTGCAGTTTCAACAAGACAAGAACCGTTCAGCAATATATTTACCTTTGGCTATTGTTTTCTAATGATAAGTATTTATGTTCCACGACGATCTTGGCTATATACTTGGCGAGAACAAGTTTCTTTTCTATCTCGCGATTATAGGCTTACACATCGATTTATCTCGCTTTTGAATTTCGTCATGAGGCAAAATGTTAGTGAAAGTTGTTGAAGGATTTGGCTTTGATTAGATTCATCTCGCATATTAATTAACACGCTTTTATTAGCTTGGGTTGTAACTATCTATCTATCTATCTATCTATGTAACGGAATCTTTGAGCCTAATTTTTACCAACTTCCAGCGATTCAATTTCTTTGAAACTTTGCACACGTATCAAGGACCGATGACAATGCAATAATTTAAAAACAGTATCCCGTTATCCTGATTAGAACCGCCAGGATAAATAAATTTCTTTACAGATCCTCTGTGTCTCTTGACAAAATGGCGAAGGAATTTTTTAGTGAATAAACTGGAGCATTTATTTTTAAAAACTAATTGATACATCGAACTAAAAATGAAAATAAATAATAGTTTAAATAATTAATAGTTTAAAAAACTAAAAAACACGCTTTTATATGCAACCGAACTAAAAATTAGAAAATAATTTTTCATTAAAAAAATATTGTCATTTCATAGTAAAAGCGTGGGGTGCATTTTACTATTTTTTCATAACTTTTCCATCATAGATATTTGCAAATATAATAATTATAACATTTAATATATTTATCACCCCACGCTTTTACTATGAAATGACAATATTTTTTTTAATGAAAAATTATTTTCTAATTTTTAGTTCGGTTGCATATAAAAGCGTGTTTTTTAGTTTTTTTAAACTATTAATTATTTTTCATTTTTTAGTTTCTGCTACTCTTGACAAAATGGCGAAAAATTTTTTTAATGAACAAGAGTGGCAAATTTTAAAATTTTTCCAACAGATTGCAACTCACTAAAAAATTTCTTCTTCATTAAGTAGCAAAGTTTGAAATTTTGCCAACAGATGGCAATCCAGGCAATGTTTGGACCGTTGCCAATATATTGCAACCCACTAAAAATTTCTTCTTCATTTAATAGCAAAGTTTGAAATGTTGCCAACATATGGCAACCTAGGTTTTATTTTTATAATATAATGGAATTTTTTTCCTGGCGATCCAAAAAAGATAACGGGATACTTTTTGCAGATTATTGCATTGTCATGTTTCCTTAATACGTGTGCAAAGTTTCAAAGAAATCGAATAGCTGGAAGTTGGTTAAAATTAGGCTCAAAGATTCCGTTACATAGCCAGATAGTTACAACCCAAGTTAATAAAAGCGTGTTAACGGCATTTATTAACTGTTATTGTTCATAAAAATTGAACACCAATGGTGCAACTAACCCAATTGTGTAAAAGAACTTATTAATTTTTATTGTTCATAAAAATTGAACACCAATGGTGCAACTAACCAAATTGTGTAAAAACTAAAAAATTTCTTCTTCATTTAATAGCAAAGTTTGAAATTTTTCCAACAGATGGCATCCTAGGTGTTGTTTTTATAATATAATGGAATTTTTTTCCTGGCGATTAAAAAAAAGATAAAGGGATACTGTTTGCAGATTATTGCATTGTCATGGGTCCTTAATACGTGTGCAAAGTTTCAAAGAAATCGAATAGCTGGAAGTTGGTTAAAATTAGGCTCAAAGATTCCGTTACATAGCCAGATTGGATAGATAGTTACAACCCAAGTTAATAAAAGCGTGTTAAAAACTAAAAACACGCTTTTATATGCAACCGAACTAAAAATTAGAAAATAATTTTTCATTACAAAGAGTTTGTCACTTCAGAATAAAAGCGTGGGGTGCTTAATATATTAAATGTTATAATTATTCTATTTGCAAATATCTATGAGGGAAAAGTTATGAAAAAATAGTAAAATGCACCCCACGCTTTTACTCTGAAGTGACAAACTCTTTGTAATGAAAAATATTTTCTAATTTTTAGTTCGGTTGCATATAAAAGCGTGTTTTTAGTTTTTAAACTATTATTTATTTTTAGTATTAATTAAAAGACAATATTATTAAAAAAAGTTTATTACAGCCAGTTACATTTTTAAGGACTGTAATTATTAAAATATATTATTGATATTATTAAGGTAAATCCAAATGATATGGTTTTTTCACTCATTGATAAAAATGCAAGAACAACGACAAAAAGAAATGAGTAACTTAAAGCTGTATTAATGTAACATAGCGTTTAGATGCAAAATAAAGACAAATTGACTTATTCTTAAAACCCCAAAAAGCATACCAGCTTTATCCGCTACAGTTGAGTTTACGCTTGCGTTTTGGTATATTTAGTTGGCTTTAATGTTACATTATTATTTAAATGGTTTATAACAAAGTGATTAACATAAAATTCAAGTTTTTCCCTCGATCAAAGATTTTAAATATTTAGTAGTTATTTGTTAAAATATTTTATCCCCCAATTTCGAAGAAAGGGATTTCCCAGTTTGCGTAATTTCTACATTTAAAATAGAAGGTTACAAAAATAAAGCAAGGTCGTGTGGTTAATACTAATCCATTTAGGCGAACACAATTTCTGTATGCTCATCTCATTAACGGTTCTGTCATTTAAAACACATTATAACCGCGCCTTACACCGTAAAATTTTCGGTAGATCGCATAAATTCCATTAATGGGAACTAAGAATTAAGTTTAATAATGTGTTAAAGACAAATTATATATACTCATTGAAACCCCTGGGCATTAAACTAATGAGGTGGCCTATATCTGTTTGATGTATCTCATCCCACACTATCTTTTACTCATGATTAAACACTGATAGGGTCTAAGGGTAAGTTTAACAATTCGCGAACTAGATTTCTAGACAGATGTTATCTTGTGGAACATGGTAAACACATATGTATGTGGACTTTGTCCATGAAAGCTACAGTTAGTTTGGCCACATGTTGTATGGCGAAGCTTTTATATGCCTCTAGATATGAATGAAAACACATGTGATTTCAGTACTTTCAAAATGTACCAAAGGGCCGTTATATTATCTCTAATAAAGACATAGTATAGCTATCATTTAATCCACAGCTTTTTAAACATTGAATTTTAAACAGTGAATTTTATTTTTTACCACGCCCCCTATACTTATTAATGCAAATTCAGCAAAATTTAAAAGTAAAAATAACTTGTTTTACTCTTAATCCCAAGGAAGTTTGTTTTCACGTCATCGCAATCGGTTGCTCGATAATCCTAAGTCAAGAGCAACACCCCATGAAAGCAAGAAAAATTTCAAAAACTTTTTATACTCCTAAACACTAGTATACTAAAGCCTACCAGCTATAGCCAACCTAAACTATCTAAAACATTCTATTCAATTATACATTTTTCACTATAGCCCGTGTGCGAGTACCTACTCGCACACATAAGTACCTCTTTGTGGCGCAACTTTGTAACGCGGGATAATAAATAAACTTTTTTTTTACACAAGCATAGCTGGGTAAACATAAAGTTTATTTATTATCCCGCTATAAAAAGTTGCGCCACAAAAGTGTACATGTGTGCGCAAGTACCTGTAGTCGGCGATATAACCCTCTATCAGGGCCGTATTAACTGTTTGGGGCGCCCTAGGCTGGAATTCCCGAAGCGCCTATTGTTAAGATAAATACCACCAAAAATCAACAAAATTTTTGAAGAGCAACAAAAAGGGTCCTTTTCTGCATGGCGCCTATTTTCAGTAAAAAAAAAAAATATTTTCCTCCTAATTTTTCATGGCGCTCTAGGCTGTAACCTAGTCAGCCTAACGGTTAATACAGCACTGCCGTATCTCAATGTTTTATTTCATTTACTGGACTAAAAATAAATGCATTTGCAAAATATCATTGAAATAAGGTTACAAAGGCTAACATTCTTTTGTCACATCATATGGTAAATAAAAACTTAATACTTTCACACAGTATATTAATAACAAATTATGCCTTATCGCGCTGAAACGAACACAGATTTTCTAATGAATTTGCATTAGATTTGATCGATCAAATCACTGTATCTTTTGATTATAAGAATTAAATAAATTAGCAATAAATAATAAATGTAGTAGAGTTTCACTTTCAATAACAAATGAAATTCGATAGTTAAACGTCAATAATAAATAAAAGGAAATAAAGAAATAATATCGAGGATTATCCGTTTACGCACTGACATTTGATATTTAAAAGGTATCAAGTCCAAGGTAATAGCATTTTTTAAAGGTTTCGTTTATCTATAAATTTGAAGTATATTTATTTACTTTTGGATATAATCACGCAATTTTCATGGTCACTTTAATTTATTATATCGATTTTGCTTATTTTTTTGTTCAAGATATGTATAAAACAAATTATTATAATTTATTTATTTAATATTATGACAAGGTGTTTATCGCGTTTTAATTAGGTACTAATAATAATTTAACTTGGCTATTTTCAAATTAAAACGACAAAACACACATTGTTCCAAAAATCTTAAGGGTTACAGTCCCGAAACCCGCCTAGTCCGATACCCGAAACATGTATTTGAGCCTTATGTTTTCATGAATTTAACCCTTAAAATTGCATATAAAACATTGTGGTTAACTTGTCCAGACAAAGTGACGGGTTCGCTCAGTCGGACACCTGAAATATTTGACATTGACAGACTGGGTTAAAGCGCCGCGCCGCTTCCATAAATGACAGTGTGAATATTTGGGGGACTTGTCAAAAGAAACCCCTAAAAATATATTAAGTTAAAATGAGACAAATTACTTTGTTTTCTATCACTATATTTATCAACATTGTGACTGCAGTTTCGAAGCTTTGCTACATTTTCAAACTGAATATTCTAAACTACTTGAAACTTGTATATATATACCCGTACAATTGGTTAACACATTTTTAATAATAGTGCCTATCCTAAATTTTATAAAACTGTAAATAGTGGGCTGCTCCTCAGGTCGGTCTGGTCATTCAATAAATTTATTGAGGGTTTTTATTGGCTTTGTAAATTTCAATAGACTCTAAAATGTTAAGTTTTTACTTTTCGGTGCGGTATATAAAATTTTAAGATTATCGACACTTGGGAATGAATGACCAGATGTTATAAAGTGGTTGGCAAAGTTTGAATTATTTTTATTTAGTACATATGACGATTTGTGTTCCTTAAACCTAATATTAAAATTTCTTCCTGTTTGCCCTACATATAAACTATTGCATTCTTCACAATTTAAACTATAAACTCCAGATTTATTTAATGGTAGTGTTTTTCCTTAGCATTAAAAAATAACTGAGAAACTTTTTGGGATGGCCTAAAGGCAATTTTTAAATTATTATTTTTGTTAAGATGTGTGCTATTTTATCTGAAACTGGTCCAAAATATGTTAGGGTATGGTATGTTGGGGTGCTATTGGGTTTTATATATGGGTATATATGATTAAGGGCTAATTGTTTTTGTTTTTTATTAATTAGCGAATTTATGGTACTTAAATCAAAACCGTTATTTTTCGCAATAATTCTTATTGTATTTAATTCTATTTCACGTTTGTGGTTTTCTAAAGGGATGGAAAATGCTCTGTGTATCATTGTTCTATAGGCTGCAAGTTTATGTGTTTTGGGGTGTGTCGAGTGGTTTGAAATCGTAGTGTCAGTAAATGTAGGTTTTCTATATATATCAAAGGAAAATTGGTTGTTCTTTTTGGAAATCGATATATCAAGGAAATTTATGGTGTTATCGATTTCTTTTTCCATTGTAAACTTTATTTTAGGGTGAAGGCTATTAAGATGATTAAGTGTTAATTGTAAGTCTAAATCGCTACCTGTAAAACACACTAGAATATCATCCACGTATCTGAACCAAAACTTTATGTTTTTCGCAAAATCAGTTTTTAAAAAATTTTCTTCCAGATTAGACATAAAGATTTCGGCTAGAAGTGGACTTAACGGTGATCCCATAGCTAGTCCGTCTGTCTGTTTATGTACAACAATAATACATTCTATAAACAGACAGACGGACTAGCTATGGGATCACCGTTAAGTCCACTTCTAGCCGAAATCTTTATGTCTAATCTGGAAGAAAATTTTTTAAAAACTGATTTTGCGAAAAACATAAAGTTTTGGTTCAGATACGTGGATGATATTCTAGTGTGTTTTACAGGTAGCGATTTAGACTTACAATTAACACTTAATCATCTTAATAGCCTTCACCCTAAAATAAAGTTTACAATGGAAAAAGAAATCGATAACACCATAAATTTCCTTGATATATCGATTTCCAAAAAGAACAACCAATTTTCCTTTGATATATATAGAAAAACCTACATTTACTGACACTACGATTTCAAACCACTCGACACACCCCAAAACACATAAACTTGCAGCCTATAGAACAATGATACACAGAGCATTTTCCATCCCTTTAGAAAACCACAAACGTGAAATAGAATTAAATACAATAAGAATTATTGCGAAAATAACGGTTTTTGATTTAAGTACCATAAATTCGCTAATTAATAAAAAACAAAAACAATTAGCCCTTAATCATATATACCCATATATAAAACCCAATAGCACCCCAACATACCATACCCTAACATATTTTGGACCAGTTTCAGATAAAATAGCACACATCTTAACAAAAATAATAATTTAAAAATTGCCTTTAGGCCATCCCAAAAGTTTCTCAGTTATTTTTTAATGCTAAGGAAAAAACACTACCATTAAATAAATCTGGAGTTTATAGTTTAAGTTGTGAAGAATGCAATAGTTTATATGTAGGGCAAACAGGAAGAAATTTTAATATTAGGTTTAAGGAACACAAATCGTCATATGTACTAAATAAAAATAATTCAAACTTTGCCAACCACTTTATAACATCTGGTCATTCATTCCCAAGTGTCGATAATCTTAAAATTTTATATACCGCACCGAAAAGTAAAAACTTAACATTTTAGAGTCTATTGAAATTTACAAAGCCAATAAAAACCCCTCAATAAATTTATTGAATGACCAGACCGACCTGAGGAGCAAGCCCACTATTTACAGTTTTATAAAATTTAGGATAGGCACTATTATTAAAAATGTGTTAACCAATTGTACGGGTATATATATACAAGTTTCAAGTAGTTTAGAATATTCAGTTTGAAAATGTAGCAAAGCTTCGAAACTGCAGTCACAATGTTGATAAATATAGTGATAGAAAACAAAGTAATTTGTCTCATTTTAATTTAAAAATGGACTATCACAAAGTAACGGACAACTCAATCCAGTATATGTTAAGTTGTTAATATAAAGTCCACTTTATTACTGGCCCAGGCACTATTAAATACTAAAAAAAAATCAAATATTTTCTTGTGGGCTTAAATCATTGTACCGGGTGTCCAGTTATAAATTTACACTATCCTTAACTTTTTGTATTTTTTATCGTACAAAAGCAATAATTATACCAGTTTATTTAATTAATTTTGTAGTTCTGGATCACTAATTAGATTTTTAATCTACCTCTAAAATATACAGGAAAGGTAAAAAATATGTTTTTTTTAATGGAACACCCTGTACATCATATTATTAACAGAAATATTTTTTAAAGAGCTAAAAAAAATTCAAAATTAATATATATATATATATATATATATATATATATATATATATATATATATATATATATATATATATATATATATAAAAAATTATAGGTTATACATATTTATTATGCCCAATAATTTTATTTATGGCCATATTTCCAAAACCATTAAAGATAGACCCATAAAATATGGTATTTTTGTAATGCTCTTTATTATCTTTAAAATGGCTATTTGATATACGGGGTGTTCTATTTAAAAACAATCATACATTTTGTCGTTCCCTGTATATCTAAAGAGAGAAAAAATCTGATGAAAGATACAGGTACTACAGAATGAACCTAAAATAGTGGTGTTTTTTATACGTTAAAAGATAAAAAGAAGTTAGGGGATGTAAAGTCTTTCCGTTTCTAATGGGAATTAAAAATTAATCTTCAGATTTCCATCGGCATATTTCGGAAACCTATTGAGGTAGGTATAGGAAATGTGGCAATTTTAACGGTTTTTAAAAGATCTTTTATTGGTGAACTAATATATAGGTGTTCTATTTAAAAAATTAATACTTTTTGTCGTACCCTGTATATTTAAGAAGATAATAAAAATCTGATTACTATTTCGGATACTACAGAATAAACCTAACAAAATGATATTTTTAGCTATTTTGTACAATAAAAAATAAAAAGTTAAGGGGAGTGTACATTTAAAACTTGACACCCGGTACAATTACATTGACCCACTATCCTCGAAAGTAAAATTGCATGCAAGGAATCACTTATGAGCGTTAATTAAACATGGTTTCGCCTAAATTAGAAACTAATACAAAAACGCAATCTTTCATCAATACCAAAACGAATATAAAATCTTTGTATACGCATCTGTGGTCATAGGAATGTATATTGCAGTTGTACATGACCCATTTGTACAATGAGAACCATTTTATTGCAAAACACAACTTTCACAAGCTAATGCTGTTTCATAGCTTAAATAATCAAATAAGATTGCCACAACCGAGAAAATGTGTTTGTTTTACGAGCAGTAGCTTTAATGAGAAGTCGTAACTAATGTATGTATACTTAAACTTTTTAGTCTTTTATAAAAAAATGTTGTTTAATATTTAGTTGCGCTTTATTACTTAAGCGCCTTTAGTATTATTTGACATTTCTATATTAAAGTTCCTTTAAATATTTCGTAAAAAAAACGTAAACAAAATGTAAATCAGGACATTTAATGGTAAAATGCGTTTATTAAATGTGGAAGACAATCCATATTTATTGACAAGAAACTCACATCAAATAATTTATGTAATACAAAAACTAAAACAAGTCCTTGTTAAATCCACTTCTTTGGTATTATTTTTTTTTCTTTCTTCTTACAGCTTACAGTGCCATACACTGTTAAAAGCGTAGGTGCCCCCTCGCACATATCTATGTTACATAACAAGTGTTTACACAAATATGCAAAACCACCGCCCTAAGGTGCAAATTGAAAGGGGTTCACTAGGTAGAATATCACACAGTGCATTACCATTGCCTTTTGTGACGTGACGAGTACTTAAAAATTCCGATGTATAACGTCGGTATTTAACCCGCGTCGCTTAAGTGAAAGGTGGATTATCTCCCAGGAACGCCACTTTTTGCCATTGGGCATATATTTTGTGTGGTAGATGATTATAGTTTTCAATCAAATCAATGTTTGGAGCCCTTGAGGTTTAGTGTTAATAGCACTTTTGTTTTTCTTAACGTCAACAATATATTTTTTTTTGGTAATTAAGCTTGTTTAAAGTTTAAGATTTGAAAAATAAACAACAAAAAAGCAGACATTTATTTTATTTTACAGGATATTTAATTAATATTGGAATAACGTAAAAAATATGTTGTCCAATTAATTATCTTAATAAAAATTAATATCTTAAATAATACAAATAACTAGGCTTTAAAATTTCTAAAGCATAAAAATAGAAATGTAACTTTTAAACATTACTTAAATTTTACTTAAATGCCGCCTAAATATGAACAAAGTCAAGACTTTTTTACAAGCCAAATAAAACGTCTTCCCTTCTAACTCCTACACTCTATACGTATTCCAAATTATGATGCTCCTTGGACTACTGTTTCAATATTTACCATGTTTAGAAAAATTGGTTTTGTTACAATATTCAGCCATCTTTATTTTAAGTGTAAGTAGACTGTTTTGTTACCTTGGTCACTGGTGAACTTTTTATATGTGTTTACTCTGCCCCTAGCATTCACTAATAAAGGGAGAATGAAATACCTTCTTGTAGTTTCTTCGGTGTGGTCATATAGAGTTACCATCCATCATTAAAGAATATTATTTTCTGTTTCTATTTCTTTCACCTAACCATTAAATTCTTGACTTCCGTATAAACAAACTCACACATAAATGTACCAAAGATTAAAATTTATTTGATGTTGTCTATTGCAGAAGTTTCCCAACTTAGCAGCGTGACGCCCTTGAGTCACTTGTCATTCTCTCACGACGCCCTTACGCCCAAGTCAACTCCCAGCAAAAAGAAAATTTCTTATTGTAACAAAACTTGAAGAGCAAAAAAGGTCTTCAGGTACGAAGTTTTTTTCCCCCGATGTATCATTAGGATTAAGACAATAATTACTTAAAACCACAAAAGATTTCTTTCTCTTCTGTTTAGAAAAAGTTGAAAAGCATTAAAGCCCTATTTTCTTTTTACCTTACATTTAATAAAAAATATCCAAAATATATAATTTCTAATTTTTCTTTACAACTAACCTTCATTCCACTTTTTTGTGCCATCAACGCTCAATTTGCGAAGCCCTGGTCTATTGTAAGTTAAATAACTTAAGTGATTATCAGCTTTTATGTAATAATTAAACAATTCTTACAAAAATTAACTTAAGACTGTAACAGTAATGATTTGTGTGTGTTAAAAATTCCGATTACAAAATTTAAAAAAAATGTGAGCAATAAATTGCAGCTCAAGGATGTAGTCGTCCTACTATGTAAACAAATGACGAAACGGATGGTTGGTAAATGGCATACGTTGCTTAATTAGCTCCAAGGTTATCAGTATTAATGCAAATGTGTATTCATTTATCTTGCCTACTGCGTCACATTTACTTATTATTTAAACGAGTTTCAAGTTTTTAGAATGCAGCAATTTTTGTGGAAGTAGTTTGTAATTTTACTTCCCTAATGCCAGGTTGTGACAGAATTTTAAAGGTAATAACTACAGGACATTATCTTTAAACATACATGTTCAGCCACTTCAAAAGGTTCGTAGTAGGCTCGTCAAAAAAACCCTAAATGAGTTTTAAAAGGATTAATATTATCAAGTACATTTCATCGCTGGCCAAGGAACTACAGATATTAATAAATTATGCTTCTGTGCTCATTCCTTGTCATTAACTTTACATTACCTACCAAAATAAGCAAAGATATGTCTATAAAAATACTATTATCAAATAAAAGTTAATCCTACCTACAATATTTAAATAAAAAGAATCTAATAGTAGATAAATTATACTCGCAACCATTTAAATCACATGGCCTTTGTTGTCGAGCTATTTGCCTGATATTGTCACTAACGATTTTATAATGAGGATTGAATGGTAATTATTTCCAAAAGAAAAACCCGATAATAAAGTCATTAACATTGCTTTGTGATGTTTTTCATGTCTGTTTTATATTATGCGACTTGAGTTATTTAAAGCTTATGTTAATCAGTATTAGTGAAATATCTATTTTCGACAAAAACGTTTTTTTTTATATATATTATCGTGGCAATAGCTTATCCAGTATATGCTATATAGCTTTGTACGATAATAGAACAAAGAGACTATATCAAAAATTTAATCAATACAACAACCTGTTTGATTCAAATCGCAATCAAACAAAGAAAGCAGGTACTCCGAAAAATTGGTGTTTTCAGGTTTTCGTTAATAATGTAGTTTAAGAAATAAACAAATCATGAAAAAATAAAATTGGGACGTAACCATGGAAGCTAATTGAGTATTTAAAGTTGTTTATTTATGTTACGTCATTAGGATGCATGTATTTAATTCTATATGTTAAATTTCCGTACACGCGCAGATGCATCCCGGTAATAATAGAACCAGAAGCCACAGTCTAAAGCGGACCAGCAAATTAATGTTCACTCCGCATGATTTGACCTGTGGACTTATCAGGTTATATTAGCAGTATTGTTGTGTCACACTAAATAACTTGTGCGTGTGGCTTTACCGACCGTTCGTTCAAAAATAAGACCGATAGTTTAGAATCTAAACCTAACTCAGGCAAATTTTTTGTGAAGGCATAATCATTTTAGTGAACAAAAGAAGAGCTAGCAAACAGAGAGAGATAAAAAAGAAAGAACACATTAGCTTCAAGGTTTGCCTGAATGAAACCTGTTTTAAACAAGAGACCTTTGCACTTATAGGGTGCATAGAACAGATATAAAACTGTGTTGTAATCTTTGTCTTTTGTGCTACTGCATAGACAGAATAGCAAAATAATTCTACTTCACATTTTATACTTTTTATTGCGGTTTTTAATTATCCTTTTTAAAATAAAAAAGAAATATTACGGAAATGTTACCGATTGTCAAGTAGGAATTTACTTTTAATCTTTTGGTATAACATCGCAGATATTTTTCCTATTTATATTGATACTTTAAATGGTAAGGACCTAATTTATATATTATTAACCTTAATTAAACAAAAAACCTAAAACGTTATTAGGTTTAATGGCGTAGTATATTTACAGTTTACTCTTCAATAATCCGTGGTGTCAACAGAATCTAAACAATTTTGTATGTTCTTGAACTCATCTTTAATGATAAACACGCACGCAGTTATCTTTTCATATTGCGTTGTGTTTGTTGTTTGTTTAAAGTAAATCTCAACTTGCCGGCCGGCATTTTTGCGCCTTATTCTTTTATTGCGTATGTTACATGTTAACCTACCTCAGTTCCGCTGGGGTGGATTCTGATGATAACTTCATCCGTTTCAAGATGATGTTTCATAACTTCACCGCAAACTTCTCGACCGTTAAAAGTGACGAAACATTTTTGTTCCGGGACGAGTTCGGTGCCCAAGACGGATTGAAATCCGGGTCCGATGAGTTCGGATTCGAAAAATTCGGCGGTAGTACGACCTAGAGTACCTTGACGCGAGTCGAAACGCACGGTGTATCTTGTATTTGGTGTAAGATTAATACAGTTACTGTTATTGTCAACGTTCGCCGGTGTTTTAACAGCTTGTATAACTCCGGAGTAATATTTCCCATCTCCACCGGAGGCACACACACGAGTTCCGATGATTGACCTTTTAGCGATCCTCTTTCCTGTCGACATTTTGTCACCGAGAAATATCAACACGTTAAATAACTTCACGTCGACAAAACTTTACAAGTCCGATTAAAACAAGTTTTTTCACAAAACAACGTGGTCGGTAAAATACAGTCTCCTGACCAACAATTTTTGCACAGATTCCTGTTGATGACTAAAACACTCTATAGATACATCAAGAACCAATTCTATTATTTTGTTATCGTAGGATATGCACATACTTATCAATAAAAGACCGTCGTCGAGAATAAGCCACTGAGACGGCTGAACGACAACTGATGCGGCGGCCGGCCGGCATGCTCCCGTAACGAACAACAGCTGATCGTTGAGTTCTTCTCTCTTTGTCTTTGGTTGCCCAAACGAGTGAGAGTGGCAGCGCGGAGACTCGAAATCATCCGGAGCGCGCATAGCGGCCCGGACACAGCTGATGATAACAACAAAACCATGTGACAGCGGACCGAGCATTCATTGGTTGGAGCACGTTGACCTACATAAGGCGTGCGGCCAGGTCGGTAGAGGGAGAAAAGGTCATACAATGGAGCTGTGCCAAGTCCGATCAACTGCAGGTCGGTCCTTGATTTTAAGCCTTCTTAGGAAAAAGGATTTGTCAATGGTCATCAAAATCGGGTATGGTAACAACCCGGTATAGTCAGAAATCTTAAAGATCTATTATTATTGACTTTAGGACAGTAATTTAACAATCAAATAAAAGTACTTAAAAGAGATTACCTAAACTTTTCCACAATGCTAATTTACAATTATCAATAAGACATAAATGGCCCCATACGTTGGGCGCCCTTTTGATACCTGGCTGGCGTCGCAAATTTCCATATTTTTTCTTTTACTAAAGGATAAAATAATAATTATTATTATCAGTTAATAAATATATGAAGCTTTTAATAGTGCAAGCTACCGAAGCTGTCTAAATTAAAAAGAAATCACTATAACTATTATTTCTTCAACAAATTATTAATAATTAAATCCCTGATGTTGATAGCACAATATCCACTTAGAAATGGTAACCCACGTAAAATTATACCGACAATTATTTTTATTATGTTATAAAGACATAAAGTTTAGTTTAAAATGATAACCTATGTTGAGCGCCATCGATTACGTTTATCGTACAACAGGATGCCGAAGCTGTTTAAAAAAAGGCCCCTTAAAAATGGTAATGCGCCATTCTTATGTTTGTTAATCAACTTAACTTTTATATATTATGTTTTCTTTTAGCTTAAATTAGTAATATAGTTTTTATTATTTTAGAAAGTCCTGAATAATAAAATTAGTTCATCTTATCAAGCTCTATAAAAAAAGCACACTTTACAATATTACTATTATTATAATTATTATATTATAAAGACATAATATTGATATCCGTGACGTTAACTATACGATAGACCAGCTAAGCTGTAAAAGAAAATGTTTTCTCTAAAATGGTAACCCATGTTGAGCGCCATTTTAGGGTTTGTTAGGCACATTAAATTTTATTTTTAATGTTTTTTTATTAAAGGATAAAATATTATTAAAATTATTTTTTTAGAAAGTTATAAGTAGTAAAATCCATAACGTTTTTCATACTATTTAAAAATGGTAACCCACAATTGGAGTCATTTTTATTTGTGTGTACGTAAAATTAATTTTTTAGGATTTTTATTAAAAAATGCAGTATTACTAATAATTTTTTTATATAAAGAGATAAATAATAAGTTCTATACCTTTCATCATACCATAAGCTGTCAAAGCTATGAAGGAATAAGTCTACTTAAAAATAGTAACTCACTTTGAGCACCTCTTTTATGTTTGTTTGGCGTTGTCTATTATTTATATTACGATTTGTTTAAAGATAAAATTATTACTATTATTAATATTTCGAGCAGTGGTGCAGGGGCTAACGTGTCAGCCTCTCACCGCAGCGATCCGGGTTCGAATCTCGGTGTCGGACATCGGATTTTTCATTGCTCGTCACCTCACAGTTGGCAATGACAAACCACTGTGTAGTATTCTGCCATTCCTAGGTAGTAGTTATTTAAAAATAACGTCCGTGGTGGCACTACCGCGTAGTCCAAAAGGTGCTGTGAAATGCAAAACTGCATGTTTCAGTGCTTGGGTAACGTTGACGGAACACGACAATAATGGGTTAAACATCCAGTAACTCGGCACTCACGGTACACTGGTATTTAGGCATAAGCCTTCGTGAGATGTCATAAAGATAAATAAAAAATTAAAAACTTATAAATAATAAAATTCATAATATTTGCATGTACTTAAGTTCGCACCAAAACCAAAAATAGTTATACCTTAAAAAAGTTCTGCATGGTCTAAAACCCAAAATGCAATCATCAGATATTATTTTTTTAGTGGTATACGAGGTATGTCAAAAAGTATGAATTTTGCTTAAGAGGAAGGTACCTCTATTTTTCATAATATCGAAAATTTTTGTTAGGAAAAGATGTTAACAAATAAAAATATCATTTAAATATGCAAACCTGTTCATTTTAAGAAAAAACTTTTTTGTTGCGATAACAAGCTTTTCTGTGACTTTTTGCTGTTATAACAGTTTTTCTTCTTTAATTTCTTTCTTTCTTTAATATTAAATTTTAAAATAGGTATGCAATAGAATACAAACCTTAATTTTTACCCTTAATGCATAAAAAAATTAAAAGTTTGTTGAAAATAAACAAGTTTGCATATATTTGAATGTTATTTTTAATCCTTAACAATCTTTCTTCATAAAAAATGTCGCTATTATGGAAAATAAAGGTACTTTCTTCCTGAGTAAAATTCGTATTTCCTGACATTCCTCGTACACTACTGCAAAAAATTAATATCTGATGATTGCGTTTTAAGTTTTAGACTACGCAAAACTTTTTATAAGAAATAACTTTTATATTAATTATAATAATAATAAATAAGTTTTCCATATAGTGCGCCCTTAAGGAAACACGCTAAATAAAGAAAAAGTCTACCCAAAAATGGTCCCCCACTTTAAGTGCCACTTTTATGTTTTTTGATCGTCATAATTTGTTTTAATACTTTTATTAAATAATCAAATTGTTGATATAATATTGTAATTATTTAATAAAAAAATTAATAATAATTTTCATGAAAATCACCATACGATTAGCTGCCAAATATGTATTTTGATATTCGTTGACTATGAAAATGCATCATTTGCTTCATTAGTAAATCTTATCTTTAGTGATTAAATTAGAGAATCTAAATATGGAATAAAAATTGTAATTTTGAAATATATTATTGATGTTTGTGAATGATAATAATTATTTCCATGGGTTAAACGAGCACTAATTTGAAGAACTTTTATTTTATATTTAAGGTTTACCTCTCTAACTACTTACTACGGATCACAAATCTTCAAGAAACTACGTTACTAGCCAAAATAGCTACAATACAAGCTTCAAAAAAACTAAATTAATCAAAAATTACCAACGAAAAAACTTTAAAATACAAAATTTTGATAGTTGTCAGCAAATAAAAACAGATTTTTACTGGGACAGTCTGCACCAACAAACATCCTATTTAACTTTTTCAAATAAAATTTATAAAGAGTAACCATTTGCTTGATGTTTTTGTGAGTGTGCTACAATTACCTAAATCCTGGGGAGGGGGACAAGCGCCCCCCTCAGCCGGCGCCTTTTATTTATGGTCCTTTTAATTTTATAATCCTTACTTACAACACCAATGGGCAGTACAAAAAAGCTTTTAAAAACAAATAAAGAAATAAAATATTAACACATTAGTTTTTTTATAAAATTAAAATATACGGTGTTTCTACGTAAGTCATATGTAAAACTTTTTTATTAATTATTTCACGAAAAATGCTATTACCTATAAAAAGTTCTGCATGGTCTAAAAATGTACTTTATTATAGAGCAAAAATTAAATTTTTGGCCAAACTTCGTAGATGACTGACATTATTTAAAATCAGATGCATTTTAGGTTGTGGACCATGGAGAACTTTTATAAAAAATAACTTTTGTTTATAAAATTATTAATAAAAAAGTTTCCCATATGACACCAACTTACGTAGACACAATGTATGTTTAAAAAATCTGCTACCTTTCTTAAGGGATCTACAAAAAAAATAGAAAAAATATCTAGGATTGCACGATAAATAATCATTATTAAGTACACCAGAATAATACAAAAATCTTTTCAATAATTTAAACAATTATTGCCAATTTAAGCTTAAGTTGTGCGAAACATGGTAAACGAAGTGTAATATGATCAAAATGTAATAAAACAGTACACCTCTTAAACGATCAAGCACACTTTAATAAATTGGGTCCAAAGGGATCATTTGCCATACTTTATTACTGACTGGAGATTTCCGAAAGAAACAAAGTTAAAATTTAGGTCACCATAAGTGAGGTAACTGTAAAAAAGGTTTGAAAAAGGTATTTATTTACATATAAAATATGAATATAATGGACTTATAAACTGTGTAAAGATTTTTTATTTATTTTTTTATAATAATAGCGAAAACGTATTAATATAAAAGCGCCTAACTTAGTAAAAGTTTAGGCCCACCATATTTTTCCTAAAATAATGCGTTTAGATCCCACTCGAGCGTCACACGAAAAAATAAAAAAATGATGATCATCAGAAAATACCTCCTTATGCATAATTGACGCAAATTTCATTAAAATATTATAGTATTACAGATAATATTAAAAATATATTGTTTTAAATTTAATTTAAACTTTGCTTCTTAAAATCTACTTAGAGTTCAGCATCATATTCTAAAACACCCTGTATACAAAATAACGCATTCACACGCTGCATTCTAAAATAAAACATAATACATTTTTAATTTGGTCTATTTTTATTTTAAAAAAAATATTGTGACTAAATTCCATGATTATTAAAACAATTATCGTTTATTGTATCACCATTTAATTTAATGCGTGATTATCTGAAATCCTGACCAATGTATTTATTATTTACCAGATATTACACAAACAAAATATTATTTTAAAACAACCCAATATCAAATATTTAAAAATATTTTTGTTGTATTGAACAAACTTCATACATCAGTAGTTGTTGTACATATTAGGACGATGTGTTAAACTAAATTATTGTTTTTTTTTCAGGTTTTACCATTAATATTAATGAGTTTATATTGACATGCTACTGATATTCAAAATCCAGCAATTATTGACGTAGAGTGTATAGTAAAATTTTATTAATTAATAAGTCAAAATTTGTAAAAATTTACAGAATATTCCATTTTAAAAAACTAACTTGAAAATAAATATGTAGTTTTTTAAAAACATTAAAATTTTTACCAATACTGGGTGTCAAGGAATTTGCAAGCCATAAAGTATTAGACTTATCAAAATGAGGCATAATACAGTGTGTAATTTAATTGATGACATAAAATAAAGGGTAAAACTCCTTAGCTTATTTTAGGAAGAAAATTTTTTATAAACATATATCCTAAACATCTTAACTTTTGAGATACAGGGTTTTGAAATGTTTTGTTACATTATTGCTAATTAAAAATTTAAAAACTCAATTTTTAAAAGAAAAAGATTCCGCAATGCTTCTTTTATGGTCTAAAAATATGCAATTAAGTTGTTTTATTATTTTTTCTCTTAAAATAAACAAGATACGGAAAAAAATTAAGAGACATAAAGCAGTATTTTTATTTGCCTAATCTACAGAAAGCACAAACATTTTACATACATTTACATAGTCAGTGGCGTACCGTTTTTTTGTTGGAAATATTCCTTCAGTTGCTTCTCGAGACGCCACTGGACTTATTCAATGTAATTAAGTTATTGATAAATTACTTTCTTAATGTTATTAATAATTTTGCTAAATCAAAACAAAATTGGGTAATGGATATTAGAGAAAATAGATTTTTTTTGAAATTTTATCACCCTGTATCACAAAAGTTAAGACATTTAGGACATACGTTCATAGGAACTTTTCTTCCTAAAATAAGCTAAGGAATCATACTCTGTATTTTTGCCATCAATTAAATTACATCCTGTATATGTAAGTAAATGGTATGAGAGTTTCCAGTGTTTTTCGGTTTAACCGGAAATCGCTTTAATATTGATTTTTTAAATGTAAATAATAAAATGTAAACACCCTTTACATTTTATTATTTTTAAATCCATAGCACAATTTAAAATCAAAATATGACATTTTAAAAAGTTTTTAAGGTTATTTAATTTTTTTGTAGACATTTTCAAAATGGTATTTAGATGGTCATGATTAGATGCAAATTAATATAGGGATCCCGGGTGATGTCAGGAAAATACAATTGCAGAATTTGAGTGACTAGTATGAAAGATGGGAATATGGGAATAAAACAAGATATCAATTTACCATTTTCATGTCTAACTACATTGTTTTAAATAACAACCTTTTTTAGACCAGCACTTTTAAAAATCAGAACATTTTTGACGTTTCTAACAATAGCAATTCCTTTGAAATCGGAATAAAAATAAGAACATAAATAAATGATCATGGCCACCTAAATGCAAAATTTAAAATGACTCTCATAAAATCAAGTAGATGTAGAAACTTTAAAAATATAAAATTATTTTTTAAATCCATTACAAGAATAAACAAATTATAAAAATTACAGGGTGCTCCAACATGCGAAACCTCTACCCTTTTCATACAATGTGCCTATACCAAGTCTTATTTTGATGTTAGTAGGGGAGATCAAGATGCTAAATTTGCAGTTACTCGAGCGTCATAGAGACATATTGGGTTGCAAAGCTTAGATATTGGGTTGCAAAGCTTAGATGATAAAAATATATTTTTTTATAAAATGTTAAGCAGTTAAACGGCTATAGACTTTCTCAAAATGTCAAAAAACTTTTTTATTATTTCGGCTTGTGAAAATCGTTCAAATCGTATTAAACTATATATTTTTCGTTAACCTTGAATTATTTTCTTCAAAATAAAGAAATAATAACCACGCCCGAACATGTCAACTTGACGTTTTTTTACAACTTTGTAGCCCTCCGCTTTCTTTTACGTCACTCACAAATTATCAGATTAGTGGAATATACACTCCTTAGCATGTAATTCACTCACCCTATCTTAAGGCGAATTTTTTATTGTCAACGGTTCAAAACATTTTAAAAACATAAAATGAAATGGCAATATAAATATAAGAGTTAGATAGAGATAGGTATTCAAATGTTTTTAAAATGTTTTGAACCGTTGATAATAAAAAATTCGCCTTTAATCTGACGCGCACGACAATTTCTAATGGATATATTTTTGTCTTTTACGACCACCCCTGTATACGGGGCTAATATTTGGTGGAGGTATTTAATTGGGTAGAAGGGGTACTCCAGTATATTTTTCTGACGCTGTAGTTACTTCAAAATTTCCTTCTTGGGCTCCCATACCATGACTTATACTCCAGGTGTTTTGGCTTGTCTAAATAGATTCGTTTACATCCAGTATTGTAAAAAAGTAGAGCTATTAAAGCTAACATTTTTATCTTATTTTTTAATTTGTATCTTGTACAGGAATGAAGTTATAAGTAAAGTTGGGTTTTTCTGTATAATAATGATGCATTAAGTAAGTATTTCTTTAAAAATACTTTTCCTTTTTGAACGTAGTCGGAAGCATTCAAGTCAATTAATTTCAAAATTTTTATAGACCGTGACATTGTATCAATTAATAAACTATCTTTATCAAAAGAAAAAGTAGATAATCGTTATATCCTCTCCTTTTTTGTCCTTTCACTGTCTGCAACTGTGCAACTCGAAATACGGTCATACTTTTCCCTCTTCACGTGGGCGAATTGCCAAATCGGAAAACGAAAGCAAGGACAAACGCGCAGCACCATTTATAACACCATTTATTTTACTAGATTTAAATTACTAGTCTATGTATCTAATATTTACATAATATTACCATATTTGTTTTAAACAATTAACTGAATAGAAAATATATTATAATATTAATATTTCATATAAAATGTATAAGCTATAAAGATGTTTTGATGAGCTTTTGTCGTTTAAGTTTTTAAAAATATTTAGGCTTATTTTTGTTTTTTTTTATGTAACAATTTAAATTTAAATAAGCTAAAATTTTAAAAATTGTGCAAAAATTGACTTGCAAATTTTACAAATTCAAAACGACAATATTTTTTTACTATTTTTTTTATTTTCTTTATTATTTTATATTTTTTTATTTTGTTTTAAAAAGTGAACAATTATAAATTCGGACAAGCTTTATTGCTTCTTTACTTAAAAGTAAATCTATCAGAGAAATAGTCTCAAAACTAATATTGTGAAGTAAGCAGTAAGAGTTTTACACAAACACAGTTTTTATTACGATAAAAATGGTTAAATATGTATATGTTTTTAAAATAAAATTTTTTAAAGGACCGTACAAGATATCGATTAAATAGGGTCTACCTTTTTGTAAAAAAATAATGAAGGAATTATACGGTTAAACAAAACGTTAAATTTGATTTCTTTTAAAAAATGTACACATTAAATGAAAATTGGCTAATTTAAATGTAAAAAAGTATCTTTTTATTACATGCTTTGGCAAGATTTAGGTATCTCCTTTCTTCCTCCATTTAATTTTTTTTTAAATTAGACCCATTTATCTAATTGATTTGTTTATCTATACAGGTAAATCTCACGACAAGCTTTTAAATGATTTAAAATTGTGTAATGAAGTTAAATGTTGATAATAAAAATTTTAAAGAAAAAGTTTATTTAATTCTCTTTAGTAAATTTTAATAAAAGCTTGTTTTTAAAAGTTTTGCCCTTTTATTTGATGCCCATATTCTAGGAATGCATTAGAAATAATAAGTCCGCCACCTTTAAAAGTGCAACATAATTGGTTTGGGGCGACGTCACTTCATTTTTGAATTACTCTCAACAAGCCCTTTTATTTGATACCCATAATGTAGAAGTAAATTAAAAATAACTATTCCGCCATTTTGAGAAGTGCGCCATATTGAATTTAGAATGACGTCATTTAACTTTTTGAGTTACTTTGGGCAAACCCTTTCATTTTATACCCATATTGTAGGGGTGCATTAAAAATAACTTGTTCGCCATGGGTGTACCGCCATGATAAATTTAGAATGACGTCACACAGCTTATCATGCAATGTCATCAAAAATAAACGTATACATGCATTGCCATCCAAAACTAAACGTTTACACAACTTTTAACTTAGTTGCTCAAATATTATTGTTACTGTGGTAACTGTTCAAAAGTTATAAATGAAATATGTAATTTCTTTTACTCTAACTTTAAAGATCAATTATTTCCTAACGAAGCACGATAAAACTTTTTTTTATTTGAAGTACTAACAATATTTGGGCTCTCTTTATCAGTTCGATCCTTTACGACAAAACCTTTTTGGACACTCTGTATAATTGGAAACCTATTATCCTAATTCTTTGTTGCTGTTATTATGTTGAAAATTATATCGTTGGTATGTCAAACGCAAGGTCATATCAGTGACTTTTGTTGTTGTTAACTTTTACTTTGGTTTTTGTTTTTTAAAACTTATTCCAACGTCTAAAATTAAAGCCGAAAAATTAAAAGTTGGACTTAAAATTTTAAAGTTTTTTTTTATATTGTAGCTATCCACTGCTTTATCTACAGTGTGTATACGTAAGTTGGCGTCATATTGGAAACTTTTTACTATAATGATTTCCATAAAAATAGTTATTATTATTAATAAAAAGTTTTGCATGATACAAAATTTTAAATACCATCATCAGATTACCTGCATTTTTGCTAATATCGCAAATTGTTTTGAAGAAAAGATTTTTAGAATTAAAAACTACTTTTAAAAGTGCAAATTTGTTGATATCCTAAAAAAGTTCTGCGGAGATCAAGAATATTTAAGATTGTACTTTAGTGTATTTTACATTCTTCTTGTTTCGATAACCATAAATTTTAAAAGTATATTTAAAACTGTTCTATGACATTTATAATCAGGATATATATGGCACAAATGTACAAACCTAAATTTTTGCAAAAAATATTTTTTTTTTATTAATAAACAAAATTTCACATTAAAAAGTAATTTTTAATTCTAAATATCTTTTTTATTAAGAAAATACAGGTACTTTACTCTTAAGTAAAAATTAAATTTTTGCCAAATCTCGTAGATGAGTGATACAATTTTATATCTGATGATTGCTTTTTAGGTATTAGACTATGCAGAATTTTTTATAAAGAATGCCTAGTTTTTTTCGTAAAATTATAAATATGTTTTTCATATGACGCCAAGTTACGACTGTATTCATGCATAATTTTACAAAATACGACAAATCAAAGTTGGATTTAATATTCTACCGAAGGGCAATGATAATGTTTTTGGCTGTAATGAGGGTAACTTATAAAATATAATTTTATACGTATTGTACAGTGTGTCCAAGGATAGGTGTTAAAAATGGACAGATGGATACAAATTTTCAAAAATTTCAAATCAACATTTTAAGAAAACTGGTCGCAGGGTCCAAAAATTAACTAATACAAAATTATACTCCATTTGGCATTATTCTGGGGAAGTTATACCTAACAATATGAAAAATGCCCAATTGTAAAGTCCTTTCATCCTTAAAAACAAATTAAAATTTTATAAGAAATGGTTTAAGGAATTAAATAATCTGTCAAAATTTGAAGATTAGGTCTCAAAGGTTTTTGTAATTTTTTCACATTACGCATTAAAACTAAAGTACCTAGTGATCACGAGCAGGATAGAGAGATAGAGAGAGATAGAAAGAAAGGGAGCGAGAGAGAGACAGAGAAAGAGAGAGAAATTGCATTGGCATGCTTCAAATGTCCAAAAGTTACTCTTTTGTAGTTTAGCTAGGCGGTTAAGACCTACCTTCTCTACAGGGGGGATTCAAAAATCAATCACGAAACTTAAGGGGTGATTCTACTTGACAAAATAAGGGGAGAGCCTCATATATTTTTTTCAAAATGTCATTCGTTTTTGAGTTACAAGCCGTCCAAGTTTTTTTTTATTATTTAACACACCGTAGTTCAAAAACTAAGACGTTTAGGACATATGTTTATATGAATTTTTTTTTATTTTTATTGTAGAATCGCCCCATAAAGTTTGTCGGTTGAGTTACTGGACACCCTGAGTGTATGTAGGTAATTTGATTGAAATTGATGAAAACTTTGATGTCTATTGGTGCCTAAACGGTCGATAAACCTCGACTTTAATAAAAAATACCTTATTTTTTAAGTTTTTGATTGTCTATAAAATGGCCCTTAGCTTTGCGATATCTGTCAAAATAAAAAAATTATGATGTAAGTAAATTTTAAGTTTTAAATAAAGTGCCCTCTGGCGGTATTTAAAAAAGTACTTTTGTCTTAAAATTTTAGAATCGATTTGTGTGCCAAATATCAACTGGATTGGTTAAAAAATAAATTCAATGTGGTGAAAAAACCAAAATAAAAATTAAACTTTGACGGCTTGTAACTCGAAAGCGCATGACATTTTGAAAAAAAAAAATATAAAGCTCTACCCTTATTTTGTCAAGTAGAATCGCCCCTTAAGTTTCGTGATCGATTTTTTAATCACCCTGTATATAATGAATATAATTTGTTATTAATAAGGTATCACAATACAATATTTTGTGTAAGTTATTTTTTAATAGCCTTGGTATTATATCTGCCATAAAACCTTCCATAATTACATAATAGTGCTTATATTATAAAAATATATTTACTAGACTGCTTGACTACAGAACTATAATAAGCTATTCTCGTCAATTTTTCCGTTGTCGTCGTATAACGTAAAAAAATGCATATCTGACGATTTTACGTAGGTATTGCTGATACTGACGTAAAAAATTATAGGTCTCCACATGTTTGACATTATTTGTTGTAATGCTAATCACTATTTCCATGAATTACTAAACTAGATAATTGTTTATTGTCGATAGTCACTAGCTGTTCAGATGATACTTTTATTAGAGGTATGCTTAAAGGTAAAATTATAAATACAAAATGATACTAATCTATTAACAATGAAGTAAACAAATACGATTACATCTGTATTTGCAAACGACATAGAAGCAAATTTTAATATATGTATTTAGTACATTTTAGTATTAATTTATTATTGTTTTGACAAATATTTGGGAACCAACAAACTAATTAAATAACAAAACACAACATCTTTTAGGTTATATTCTTTCAACCCATACATACAGCTATATGTATAAGAAAAAGAAACAAGTAGAGGAAAGTGACCAAATATGGAATATCATTTTGTTTTTTACACATAATTTGCATAAACATTATAAATAAAAAATATTTTGTAGTAATCATTAACAATCATATATTTGTCCTTTATTTCGTAAACATTTTTTTATTAAATATTTTTAGAAAAACTAAGAAACGATAAAGGTAGCCAAATATGGACTAGGTGCCCAAATATAGAATACTATAAATACCATTAAAAGTTAAACTTATTTAACAAGAAACTCTTAGGAAACTGTGGTATAACATAGAAAGCAACAAAAATAATTTGAAAAAATCACAGATTCAGGCGTCAGACTCTGGATCCAGTTTGTGTGCCCAGAGCCCACACAAACGCCGTGAGTGTCTTAAGCGAGGTTGACAAGGGACTTAAATATGAGAGGGAAAGGAAATATCTTCGCGGGCAGCAGATTTTACCATATAGATACACTGGGAATAAAAGAACGAACAAAGTTGGCAGTTCGGGGCCTGTCTAGTTGGACCGTATAGGGATGCATACGTGCGGCACCACGAGTTTTTCTATTGGGAACCGCCGTAAGTGGAGGAACTATACTGGACAATTTATCAGAGCTGAAGCCATAGGAGTACCTACAAAAAGCGATAAATCCTTTACAGGCCGACGATGAGCGAGAGAAAGAAGCCTCTCTGTAAGCGAATGTTTATTTATAAGGCGAACAGCCATTGTTGATTTGATTCTTGTCTTCTGATTCTTTTTGCCTCTATCAGAAGCTTTTTAAATGATTAAAGATTCCAAATAGGGAATAGTCTATATTTGGGTACTATAATCTGTCCATATTTGGATTTTCCGACGACTTTAAACTAATTTTTATATTTAAGAAAGCGGGTCAAAAACATCCCCCTAGATAGGTCGCGTCCGGTGTACAAAAACTTTTTTAAAACATTAAGTGCATCGGTGCATAAAAAAAAATTGTACAGCGGACGCGACCTATCTACAGGCATATTTTTGACCCGCTGAATCCGAGTTTTAAATCAGTTTATGCCGCTCACCCTCCAATTTTGAATAAATTTCAAAAAACGGTAAGAAATAGAGAAATTTTGCACCATTTTTTAGGTTTTTTCAATTTACTTTAAATTGGGACCAGTACGGCCTAAACTTGAAATTCTGATTCGGAGGGTCAAAAAACATACCCGTAGATAGGGCGCGTCCGGTGCACATCAAACTTTTTTGTGTGCCAGTGATTTTTATTTAAAAAGTGCTAAACTAAACCTTTTTAAAATTTGCAATATAAAAAATGGTCTTTAAAATAAGATTGCTCGACTCGACTACTGTTTTTATATTAAAAAAAAATGTCCTCGATATTTAAAGCTGTCATTCTTATGTCAAAAAATACAGACCTTGATCGCGCTCGCTGTTTGCTGGAAGCTTAAGGAAAAATATCAATGAAAGTCACTGGCTTGTATTTATTGATAAGGTCCTAAGTTTTTACTAATATAATAAGGTTTTTTTACGTATTTTATTTTAATAATTATTTAGTGTTCTTTAATCCATTTTCCATTAACATTCATCGTTTTTTTCTCTAATTCTTGAAGTCTCTTCCAAATAAACTGACCTAAAATAAAATGCTATAACACGCTACGTAATGTGTTATTTACCATCAAATATAGTTAAATAGGACAGGAAAAGCGCCTTAGATTTCGTATTCCATCCGGTTAGTAGATTAACAGAATTTTAAATAGGAGTGGGTCATGATATTAAAGCTATTTTTGTTCTATACTAGACCTTGCCAAATAAATGACCTAAATAGTTTGTTTTCAGACACTAAACAAATGTTTTTATAACTATTTGAGTTATAATTAATGCAATTTATTACTTTATTATTAGCACATCGGTGTCGGCCCAACAGCGACCGATCTATCTGCGACCGATAATAAAATCTGAGCAAATTTCAAACCCCATTTTTTACCTGGTGGGTCTAAAATACATTAAATTTACATAATGATATTTCTTAGAATAAGAAAAGGGTACTAAAGGTAGGTACTTAATTAAACCCAAGACTAATACACACTTACGAATGGTTAGTTCTGGTAAGCAACGCCTTTTTTTTAAATTCTTTAATTAAACCCAAACGAATACACATATACATAGCACATCGGTGTCGGCCCAACAGCGACCGGCATATCTGCGACCGATAATAAAATCTGAGCAAATTTCAAACCCCCATTTTTTACCTGGTGGGTCTAAAATACATTAAATTTACATAATGATATTTCTTAGAATAAGAAAAGGGTACTAAAGGTAGGTACTTAATTAAACCCAAGACTAATACACACTTACGAATGGTTAGTTCTGGTAAGCAACGCCTTTTTTCAAATTCCTTAATTAAACCCAAATGAATACACATATACATAGCACATCGGTGTCGGCCCAACAGCGACCGGCCTATCTGCGACCGATAATAAAATCTGAGCAAATTTCAAACCCCCATTTTTTACCTGGTGGGTCTAAAATACATTAAATTTACATAATGATATTTCTTGGAATAAGAAAAGGGTACTAAAGGTAGGTACTTAATTAAACCCAAGACTAATACACACTTACGAATGGTTAGTTCTGGTAAGCAACGCCTTTTTTTCAAATTCCTTAATTAAACCCAAACAAATACACATATACATAGCACATCGGTGTCGGCCCAACAGCGACCGGCCTATCTGCGACCGATAATAAAATCTGAGCAAATTTCAAACCCCATTTTTTACCTGGTGGGTCGAAAATACATTAAATTTACATAATGATATTTCTTAAAATAAGAAAAGGGTACTAAAGGTAGGTACTTAATTAAACCCAAGACTAATACACACTTACGAATGGTTAGTTCTGGTAAGCAACGCCTTGTTTTCAAATTCCTTAATTAAACCCAAACGAATACACACATACATATATTGCAATACGTATATTCTTGTATTTTATATTCACGTAAATTTGTAGGCCTCTATATGCAATAAATAAATAATAATTTAAATGATTCTACATTTTTTTTACAAAAAAAAAATATTTCACAAAAAAAAAAGAAAAGATCTGAATGGGAAGAGTTAATGAACAACTTTGCAACAATTCTTAAGCCCCATTGGTGTTTTATTGCTTTTTAATGATCGGTCGTAGATGAACCGGTCGCAGATAAGCCTATTTCAGCACATCGTTCGTTATAGCACAGACAAATAAAGATATTTTCTTGTGGATATAGAGTATTGGGAAATGGCTTGTTATTTTAAATTTAACTTTTTTATATAAATGTTTAAAAACTGAGGACGTATTAAATCCCCTTATATATTCCTATTTAACCATGTAATTTGGAACAAAATAAATTAAAAAAATTAAATCAAAAATTAAAACGACAAAAAAATTAATGAAACCTAATAATAAAAGTTAAAAATAATAAAATAAAACAAAAAAAACTCGGGTAATAACATATAGGCTTTTGTTTATTTAGTTATAACATTAGGTAGTTTAGCACATATTTTCCATTCCATTAATTTTTCTCTTTTAGGTTTATTATTATTAATATTAAATCGGTAAACATACTCTTAAAACACTATCAGTACCTCTTTTTAGTTTGGTGAAACGGGTAAATTTTACCCCAAGATGTTGATTCTAAAAGGGGCCCTTTTATTCTTTATTATCTGAGCATATTCCCTACCGACCAACGTACATATGTAGGTACATTACGGCAGAGAGATAAAATAGGTCTAGTATCTTTCTCTCTCACGAATCTGACTTGGTTTTTTTCATAGACCACCGAGGAAGTGCACCCTTTCAAATAAAAAATAATAATTATAAAATTGGTCTACAAACGCCGGAGTAATCGCTTAACCTAGGTCACCATACTGACGTCATTGTTAAGCCATACGGAAAGCTCTTCTATTTTTTATTTCTCAAAAAAATATATTCTTGAAAAAATCTCCTCATATACCTTAACTTACAACACCTATTAAAGTTTAAATAAATCTTACCGTAAACAACGTAGATGCAAATTAATAGATAGGGTTGTCCAAAAACTTTACCAACAAAGTTTAAGTGGCGAGTCTTTTTAAAAAAATAAAAACCTTAACATTTTTAAAGTAATATTTTTAAATAAGAGCATTTTTACAACCCCTTCGGTAAATCTTAAAGTAGTATAATTTGGACTTTAGCAAATAGAGTTAAATCCTAAAAATATAGGTTTTAAATAAAAGCATTTTTGCAGCTCCTTCGGTAAATCTCAAAGTAGTACAAGTAGGACTTTAGCAAATAGAGTTAAATCCTAAAAATTTAGGTTTTAAATAAAAGCATTTTTGCAGCTCCTTCGGTAAATCTCAAAGTAGTACAAGTAGGACTTTAGCAAATAGAGTTAAATCCTAAAAATATAGGTTTTAAATAAAAGCATTTTTGCAGCTCCTTCGGTAAATCTCAAAGTAGTACAAGTAGGACTTTAGCAAATAGAGTTAAATCCTAAAAATTTAGGTTTTAAATAAAAGCATTTTTGCAGCTCCTTCGGTAAATCTCAAAGTAGTACAAGTAGGACTTTAGCAAATAGAGGTAAATCCTAAAAATATCGGTTTTAAATAAAAGCATTTTTGCAGCTCCTTCGGTAAATCTCAAAGTAGTACAAGTAGGACTTTAGCAAATAGAGTTAAATCCTAAAAATATAGGTTTTAAATAAAAGCATTTTTGCAGCTCCTTCGGTAAATCTCAAAGTAGTACAAGTAGGACTTTAGCAAATAGAGTTAAATCCTAAAAATTTAGGTTTTAAATAAAAGCATTTTTGCAGCTCCTTCGGTAAATCTCAAAGTAGTACAAGTAGGACTTTAGCAAATAGAGGTAAATCCTAAAAATATCGGTTTTAAATAAAAGCATTTTTGCAGCTCCTTCGGTAAATCTCAAAGTAGTACAAATAGGACTTTAGCAAATAGAGTTAAATCCTAAAAATATAGGTTTTAAATAAAAGCATTTTTGCAGCTCCTTCGGTAAATCTCAAAGTAGTACAAGTAGGACTTTAGCAAATAGAGTTAAATCCTAAAAATTTAGGTTTTAAATAAAAGCATTTTGCAGCTCCTTCGGTAAATCTCAAAGTAGTACAAGTAGGACTTTAGCAAATAGAGTTAAATCCTAAAAATTTAGATTTTAAATAAAAGCATTTTTGCAGCTCATTCGGTAAATCTCAAAGTAGTACAAGTAGGACTTTAGCAAATAGAGTTAAATCCTAAAAATTTAGGTTTTAAATAAAAGCATTTTTGCAGCTCCTTCGGTAAATCTCAAAGTAGTACAAGTAGGACTTTAGCAAATAGAGTTAAATCCTAAAAATATAGGTTTTAAATAAAAGCATTTTGCAGCTTCTTCGGTAAATCTCAAAGTAGTACAAGTAGAACTTTAGCAAATAGAGTTAAATCGTAAAAATGTAAAAAACCTTCCGGTTAAACAGAGAGTGCTAAGCAGTTAACATTACATCAAAAATTGGGTTACTTTATGACAGAATAATGTTAAAAATAATCCTTAAGTTTCAAAGAAATAAGTTTTTATTTATGGTGATAAAGGACTGGTATACGCTTTAATACATTTTTTAAATTATTCTCATGTAATTAATATTTAGTACATAATAAATAATTACTAAAACTGCAATATAAGTAAACGATATCATGATATTGTTTCACAAATATTATAACTACAAAAACAAAGTATAACACAAATATAAAAATTTATTTATCAGCAAAAAATGTAAGTAATTCCGGGTTTCGTGTAAATTTCAACAGCCGACTAATAGGCGCGATTTTACTTTCCAAAGTCAAGACATATTACAATTTTTGATTGCTACATAACACATATTTTTACAAGAATGTATTAATTTAAACATTTAGAAACCAAAATTTCTCTTCAGCATACATAATATAAACTTATGAAATTCCTAACATAATTCACAAGGTAGCGGTCTATATTCAGTATCTAAAACTAAAAGTAAGGATGTATTTTTTCGGATATTTCGATAAGTATGGATCGATAACTATTATTAACTTATTTAACTCATTCTTTTTAGTTCCATCAACTTGCTCATTAATCAGCGAATTTTATTAAAAAACAAATACATGAAGAAGATACTAGAAGAAGATACAGACAGGAGGACTTAATTAAGTACAATTGGTTAGTAAATACGTTAATACTATTAAAATAACTATTTGTTGTTATTGTGACGTAATTTTAAATAAAAAAATCAAAATAGCGTTTTTATTCTAAACCTATACATGTGTAAGGGAGCAGGGGCGGTCATATCGACTTTCTGAGGGGGCCATGGGCCAAGGAGAAGTGTGTGAGGTGGCAAAAAAAAAAAACAAAAATTTTTAAAGGAGGTTCAAATTTTTTGAAGAGCAAAAAAAAGGTCCTCTAACCTCTTTTTATTGTCTTTACCTTTCATTCTTCTTATAAAATTTCACAAAACCTCCTTACCTTTGAAAAGGTCCTCACTCTTCCATTCTATCATCAGCCGCCTCACCCCTCGGACCAACCTTAGGGGGACCCTCAATAAATGCCCATATTTGCCATTAGACATGTATGAAACACAATAAAATAAAAAGGATGTCACATCCAAGGTGGGGGGCTTGGCCCCCTATGATCACCCCTGTAAGAGAGATGGATACACCGGTTGCCCACTAGCAGGCCTGTTTTTTTTAAGTGTTACAAGTGTTAAAATTTTGGTCGGATGAATAATTGGATACATTTAAAGAAAATTAATTCCATAGATAATTCCAGATAATAGAGAAAAGTCGCCTAATATCAGGTTTTAAAGCAAATTTCTGCTGCTATTTAATGTATAGTAGTCGCAATATACCGGCACTAATACCAAATGACACATTTAAAACTCTCAGGGCCTGGTGAAGTAAATTTTGGTGAACCCCATTAGGTATTAAACTATACGGCCGAGTTTTTAAGAGTTTGTCATAAATCTGTGTTTTTATTAAAAGGTAGGTAAATTTTATTTATTAATTTTTATTAGGTGTATAGCGATTAGGTAAGTATTTTAAAATTACTGCAATTGTTTCATTATTCAAATTTTGATCAATTGAAAATTTTACGGTTAGGTTTCTTAATATCGATCTTGTGATCCAAACTTTTTCTAGAGATATTGATGGTTCCAATTGGATTTGTTTTATGCATTGTCACGAAGATTGAAAAACTTTTTATTTGCTAGTTATTTTTAGTTGGTTAAAATTAAGCCTATTGCATATTGTTCTTCTAGTTTTGTTTAACTAGAAAAAAAATGCTTTATGATTACTTCATTATTTTTAGTTTGCTGTGAGTTTTTATTTAAAACAAATTCGGCAAAATAAAACTGCAGTTTTGCAATTATTTATACCTATTTCCGGACGCTCCGGTATTTGGAAATCATACCACCCGGTATTTGGCAACCTTTTTTAAATGTAGAACCCTTCTATTTTTTTTCAAAGTATAAAAACCATCTTTTTAGTAACTTTAATAGCTTTGTGTATACATAAACTATAAATAAAATTTACTTCGATTATATTATTAACTAATTAAATTTTAATAGTAAAATTTTAAGTTTTGGGACCTATTTCAAAAAAATTACCCTGTATTAGGCTACTTTCCTCAACCTATCTTAATTGTTTTTTTTTTCAAAAAATGGCCGTCGAAAACGTTATAATAACCGCCATTTTAATTTATTTGTTAATGAACAAATAATGGTAGAAATAGTTATTGCGATTTTTACACATATTAAATAAACCTTATATCCCATTATCGTAAAAATATAATTTCCAGTTTTACAGAAATTGACCTTTGGCAGTAAAAACTTCAATAATTTAAATGGAAACCACTACCTTAAGCCTTAAATTTAAACTTATCAGTTTTTTCTTAATCTTTTTTATTAATTATATCCTATCTCTAAACCTAGTATTTTTTAATTTATTGATAGTGAAACGTTAAGAAGTATATTTATTTCGCTATTTTCAAGGCGGCTCAGCGTTTTAATATTATTATCTTAAAAACTATTAGGTTTAAAGATAGGATATAATAAACAAAGAAGATTGAAAAATAGGTCATAGGTCTAAAATTTGGGGCTAGATAATGGTTTCCATTTAAATTATTGAAGTTTTTTACTGCCGAAATGCAATTTCTGTGGCACTTCCGGTATAAAACCAAAAACTGTATTTTTACAGTGACAGGGTATAGAGTTTATTAAATATGGATACAAATCGCATTAGCCCTTTTTTATTATCATTTGTTTAAAAAAACGATAAAAATGATGGTTAACATTTTCTTGGAATTTAATTTATAATATTTTTAGAAAAAATATATTGGGTTCTCCATTTAAAATAGCAAAGTTGAGAGCACTTCCGGTTAAACCGGATGTGCCACATAAACTCTAAAACATCAGAAATTTGCATCCTATCCAACCATATATCCGACCAAAATTTCAAAATCGTGTCAAACTTCTCAAGAAAATGACAGGCTTGCTAGTAACTTACGCCCTATATATATTTTTTTACCACAATTAGGAACACACATTAAAATGTCATATCTCTAGAAATAGTGACACCTATCGAGAAGTGAAATCATTGCCCATCTCTAATTAAATACATTCTCTTTTACATTCAGTATCATCACTATTAGATTTTAATTAAGATCAAAGATGATTTTACTATTCAAGATACGTAAGTTATTTAAATTTAATTTTAATTGCAACGTGTTTGGCAAGAAAAATTTATATTACTTTTTTAAAAAGGACTTTTGTAATTCTATTTTATGTTTTGTGATGTAAATACAAAAGTTGTAGATCCTTCTCTTACCTAAAACTTTGCAATTTAACTTTTTTTCATAAAACTCCCCCCTCCCTCTTCTCGACCTCATATTCGGATGTCGGACTGGGCAAACGCGTCACTTTTTTGTCAGATCATCAGAAAATGACGCCCCCGGCTTTGCGATATCAGTCAAAATAAAAAGTTATGATGTAAATAAATTTTAGGTTTTAGGTAAAGTGCCCTCTGGCGGTATTTTAAAAAAGTGCTTTTGTCTTAAAATTTTAGAATCTGCAAAGCTCGATTTGTGTGCCAAATATCAACTGGATTCGTTAAAAAATAAATGCAATATGACGAAAACACCAAAATAAAAATTGAACTTTGACGGCTTGTAACTCGAAAACCAATGACATTTTGAAAAAAAATTATATAAAGCTCTACCCTTATTTTGTCAAGTAGAATCACCCCCTTAAGTTTCGTGATCGATTTTTGAATCGCCCTATATACCGTTGCAAGCAACTTTAATTTACTACTTTTCAAATACCGATTTTATTCTTACACAGACCATCGCAATGACACCCACCAACAATCTTCAATATAATATGCTAAAATTGGTAAAGTCATAAGCACACGTCATTAGCACAGTCGTGACGTAGGTGTTGTATTTGAAGTAAATTTGAGCGTAGGGTTAGTCTGCTTCGATTTTTCCTTTCCACATATTAACTCGAGTTGGCGTTAACATCAACCCCGGCTTTAGCGTCGGCGTCGTCGTTAACAAGGGTAAAATAAATATGAATCAGATTGCCAGGAATAATGCAAAAATATTCAGTTGTTTTTAAATTTAATTTGTAATATTTTAAGTAAATAAAGGGTGTCCACTTACTCTACCTGCAAACTTTAAGAGGTGATTCTAAAATGAAAAATAAAAAGAAAACTTCATGTGTTCTAAGTGTCTTAGTTTTACTACAGAGTATTAAAAATATTAAAATATTTGTTTTTTTAGTATTAATTTTGTGACCAATTTATATATTTTTTAAAAATTTAGATGACGTCTTATTTATTTTTTATCCTCTTTTATTTATTTTTTATGTTAAAAATGTCTTTTGATGCATAGAGAAAGTCGCCCAAATTTCTAAAAATGATCCTAATTGGTATTATATTGATTATTAAAAATCAATAATTTTTAAAAAAATTAAGATTTTTAGGACATATGTTTATATAAAGTTTTCATTTTATTTTTTAATAAAGAATCAGCCCTTAAAGTTTGTCGGTAAAGTTACTAAACACCCTGTATACTTTAAATAAAAATAGCAAAAAAACGTAGTTAAATTTGAAAAATGTATAAACAAAAAATAATTTTGGGATAAGGCTTTAATTTATGTTTTCAGTTATTTTTAATGTTCCGGTTATTTGTTAATACATTTTTTCCAAATTTAACTACGTTTTTTTTTATTTGGACGCAAAAATATAAGTATTTTTTTAAACTTATTTTTATTAAGTTATTTTCTCGTTTGTTGGTATTTGAAGCTCATACCCGATGAAAAGTTGACATTAAAGTACATCGTTTTTATTCGAATACAGGGTAGCGCAAAAATAAGAGCTAAAATAAAAAAAATGGTTTTTGAGATAGGTAGCTGTGACTTCATATTTGACACCTACTTTTAATTTGAGATACTTTTTCAAAATAATATTTGGATGTATTCTGAAAAGTAGGGGTACTTTACTTTTGAACCATTTTCATAATTTTGTGTCTTTCCGGTATACACATGAAGATATTTCAATTTTGGCAGTTGTATTTTGAGTTGGAAAAGGAGCAGCAAGTTTTATCAAGAATTTTTTTTTGTAATATGTGTACACTGTACATTTTCATTGTGGAACTTAATACAGATTCAAAATTTGTTAAAATATACAGAGTATTCCATTAAAAAAACCTGCTTGACAATAAAAATTATATGCTTAAAACATCTTGTATACTAGTACTGTCAATAAAAAGAGTGTATCCGAATAAACATGTTTTAAGTTACCTTTTTTTATATTTTTTACAAGGATGAAGTTAATTTGTGTTTAAATAGTGTTGGGATACCCTGTATATCATTTTTTGTTAAGTTTTTGTGAAAAAGAAAATCCTGTCCATGATACCTACATACATTGCTAGATAAGTACAGATTACTAGTATATCAAAAAACATTTACACCTGTTTTTTTCTTCTTATCAGTTACACAACACTGGTACAGTTTTCTTAACTTTTTTAAACTGAAAGAAGACCAGAAATATAGATACTGTGGAAAGATGTTATTAGGCCAAGTCCTGATTTGCAACAGCTCGCCAAACATCCGTCCAAACTAACCAACCTGTTTGCGCGCACCTTTGTCGCCAAAAAAAAAACCGACAAGCTCTGATTCACCGGCGAATTATTCGCCAAGCCCTTGAAACTACGTGAATTCCGTCCAGTCCACACTATTTGGCGGGGTATGCAGCTTGGAGCGGCACGGGAAATTATTGCAAGTCTCGTGCGGCTTTAAAGCATATATACCACTAATCTTGAGTACTTGCTAATAATTATCATTTGCGCGAAACAAAAGTTACGTTTCTTGGGCCAAAAACCGGTTTATGCGCTTGAGTACTAGTCATATTCTGTAATCCAATGTTTATGCGCCGGCGTCGTACGGGCTATAGGCATTATCGGGCAGAATTTATCAACGCGTTGTCTGGGTTTCTCTTTCAATTGCGTTTGAAGTACGGGGAGCACGGTAAGGGATGGTGATTCCAGATCCCCAAAAATGCTTCTGCCACTGCGGATCTAAGTATGGGGTATTTTATGATCTAGTCTTACATTATTCACAGTGCAAATAGCTTTAGAAAGTAAAGACCCAAATACTTAGGGACGCAGAATAAGTTTGTAGAGCAACAATACGCTGAGAATCCTAATAATGAACCAAATACAGTTTAACAATTAACTTTAGGGTCTTAAATTACTCTTTTACAGTACCCTTAAAACATTTAAATTTATTCGTAATCTAGCATGTCTAAGATATTTAAAAATCCTATATTATGTTAAAATCATAGGTTCAAAAAGTCAACGAAAATTACATGGTTGTTTAAAATAGGTAACATAGAGTAATAAACCAAGGTTTAGTTAGTAAAAGTGTTAGTTGAATAATTACACAACAAATAGGTGACCTGGTTTACATATTGTTTAAACAATATTTTTAATTAACGGGACATAATACCATCATTACTATCGTTATATAAGTTGGAGATGATTAGGTATTCAGAGAAGCAATTATAATTTCGTGTAATTAAACAGCAAATAGTATAAGCATGACTTTAAGGTTTTTAGAGGTAAAAGTTTCAAATAATTTAATTACTTATTATTACTTTTATTACCTTATTATCTTTCACTTTAATTTTTTTCTTGGAAGTAAAGTAATTTAAATGACTAGCCTTAAGAAGTTACACTGTTAGCGGAACCTATGTGACACATTTTTAATAAATTAAAATTTTTAAAACCTGAAGTGTTCAATTATTATTAATTTGCATGTAAAATAACAGTCCAATTAATTTAATTTTTGATCTTTGTCCAGGATAAGAAAAAGTGCCTTTAATTTGTTGTATTTTAATTACGATTTTGACTAAATTACTTAAAATAAACTTAATTTAGGATATAATTAAAAAAATAGTTATAACCTGTGGTCCTTAATATAAAGAAAATGTAAAATAGAAAAGTTACTTAGAATTAAAAGTTATACCTCCTATTAGATTTTTTTGAAAATTTTGAATTTACGGTGTATGATACAATTTTCTATTAATCTGATTTCATATTTTTTGAAATCAGTTACAATTTACTTACTTTTAAACAAATTTAACTAAATTGAAACAAATTAGTAAAATTAAATTGAATTTATATTTTTTATCCAACTTCTAACTTCAAGTTTATTAAATATGATCCTAAAATTTTAAAAATATGCTTTTTAGTAAGACAAATACATATATTGATAATAAAAAATGGTTATAAAAATTTTATACTTACCATATAAAATTTTGTATTTTTTAACACGCTTTTATTAACTTGGGTTGTAACTATCTATCTATCTATCTATCTATGTAACGGAATCTTTGAGCCTAATTTTAACCAACTTCCAGCTATTCGATTTCTTTGAAACTTTGCACACGTGTCAAGGACCGATGAAGATGCAATAATTTAAAAACAGTATCCCGTTATCTTTTTTGAATCGCCAGGAAAAAAAAATCCATTATATTATAAAAACAACACCTAGGACGCCATCTGTTGGCAACATTTCAAACTTTGCTATTAAATGAAGAAGAAATTTTTTAGTTTTTACACAATTTGGTTAGTTGCACCATGAGTGTTTAATTTTTATGAAAAATAAAAATATAGGGTTAGTTGCACCATTAGTTCAAGGATTAAATAATAAAAATTACATTATGTGTAATGTATACATAATACATAATGTGCAATTAATAAAAATTAACATTCTTTTTTGGATCGCCAGGAAAAAAATTTTCCTTTATATTATAAAAATATAAAAACAACACCTAGGTTGCCACCTGTTGGCAACATTTCAAACTTTGCTATTAAATGAAGAAGAAATTTTTAGTGGGTTGCAATATATTGGCAACGGTCCAAACATTGCCTGGATTGCCATCTGTTGGCAAAATTTCAAACTTTGCTACTTAATGAAGAAGAAATTTTTAGTGAGTTGCAATCTGTTGGAAAAATTTTAAAATTTGCCACTCTTGTTCATTAAAAAATTTTTTCGCCATTTTGTCAAGAGTAGCAGAAACTAAAAAATGAAAAATAATTAATAGTTTAAAAAACTAAAAAACACGCTTTTATATGCAACCGAACTAAAAATTAGAAAATAATTTTTCATTAAAAAAAATATTGTCATTTCATAGTAAAAAGCGTGGGGTGATAAATATATTAAATGTTATAATTATTATATTTGCAAATATCTATGATGGAAAAGTTATGAAAAAATAGTAAAATGCACCCCACGCTTTTTACTATGAAATGACAATATTTTTTTTAATGAAAAATTATTTTCTAATTTTTAGTTCGGTTGCATATAAAAGCGTGTTTTTTAGTTTTTTAAACTATTAATTATTAAATTTTGAATTTACGGTGTATGATACAATTTTCTATTAATCTGATTTCATATTTTTTGAAATCAGTTACAATTTACTTACCTTTAAACAAATTTAACTAAATTGAAACAAATTAGTAAAATTAAATTGAATTTATATTTTTTTATCCAACTTCTAACTTCAAGTTTATTAAATATGATCCTAAAATTTAAAAAATATGCTTTTTAGTAAGACAAATACATATATTGATAATAAAAAAATGGTTATAAAAATTTTATACTTACCATATAAAATTTTGTATTTTTTAAATTTAAGAAAGTAGATTTGGGAATTTAAAATTAAAAAAATAATAATAATTTTAATAGAAGACCACGACTTGGTATTTGAACATACCTTTTGATTCAAATGACTTTTCTTATTACCATTTCGTTATTTTTTAATTAGAACACTTTAATTTTAAGTAGCTTTTAAACGTGGCGGTTCAACATATATTTTTTTTTTTTTTTCATTAAAGGTGTTTTCAAAATTAATACGATTTTACATGCTTGATATAACATTTTAACTAGTTTATACCATTTTTTTAAATCTTGGGAAAGCTTATAGTTAAAGTACAGTAAGTACCTACTATTTATGTAACGTGGTTTTTAAATAAATAAAACTCAGTTTTTAACATAATTCTAAACATTTAAAAGTTTAGAGAAAAGAGAATTTCATAGAAACTTTAAATAAAGAAACAAGAACTTTCGTTTTTGTACTTCATGTGGTTTATGGTTACTTTACTGGAAAAAAAAACAAATAAGTTCATTTAATTTATTTTCTCGAAAATGAAGCTACAAAGAAGGAAAATTTAAAAAGACCAAAATAAGCTTTTTAATTGCTCGATCGGAGAAATATCTAAAACATTTGAAAATGAAGCTACAAAGAAGGAAAATTCAAAAGACCAAAAAGAAGCTTTTTTAATTGCTTGATCGGAGATATATCTAAAACATTTTTTAAAAAGTCAGTGGCGTATTTTTTTCAATATTATTGGCTGTAGTGCCCACGGAGACGCCAATGGATCCAATAACCTTAACCTATTTAAAGTTTTACAAGCACTTGATTACATTAAGCAAGTGTACCTAATTCAATTAAATCAAAATCGAATAAAGAGTTTTTAAGATGTTTAAATAAATACCAACTTTTTTAAAACTTTGAGTCTCTGTATCTTGAAAATAAAGCAAGTCTAAGATGTTTAGAGACGTTTCAAATATCAGACAGAATGTCAAGTTGGTGAATTTTTAAATTTTTACGACGGTGCTAGAATAGGGAGTTATTGAACACACAAGTTAAGGCGATGCCATAATAAGGATATGCCTTACCTTATTATGGCATAACCTTATATCCGACGGAAAAAGTTGAGTTATTGAAAATTTAAATGTCATCTGTCCAAACTGACAGACCTTACGTTAACCTTATTTCCAACCTAACAAGTTATGAAAATTTTCCCTTACGAATTCCCGTAAAAGGATATTATCATCATTATAGGAAAATCTGAGTCTCACTGCCTTTTTTCAGTCATGTTTGATAGATAACAAAAACACGAAATATATAAATACACTACCGAGAGTACCGAGTCTTTAACAACACATTCACATTCAACACAACAAAACAAACTACAATTTTTATATTTTTAATTTTATAGGTTAAAACCGTTAAAAGAATATTAAAACTTCCACAAACTTCAAACTAGAACAGTAGAAAGAGAAAGAAGATGCGTAGAACGAGAGAAATTTCCCGTAAGGTAACCTTATAAGCTTACAGTAATCAGACATAAATAAGGGAATGCAGTATTTTATTAAAGTTGCCGTAATAAAGATTTTCAACTGCGCATGCGTACCTGTCAAAATAAGGAGTGCCTTATTAAGGCAAAGTTCTAAAGTGGTGTTCAATAACTCCCTAATAACTGTTTTACTTTATTTTACTTTCGTCACAAGTCAGAAAAGTGACACTTTCAAACTTTTAAAAAGTCGGAAATGTCAACATTACATACATGGTTTTATACAGTGCCTAGCAGAAATGTTGAACCATATGGAAACCTTTTTTATTTTTTATTTCTCAAAAAAAAAATATTTTTGATAAATAATCTCTGCATACAGCGAGACTCAGAAAACACTGATCCAAATTTAAATAAACCATGGCGTATACGAGGCAGGTGCAAATTAACGAATATGACAAAAGAGAAAACTATATTTATTTTTGAACTTAGAGAAACTTATTGATCGGAAAATTTGTTTAGAATTATTTTAAATATATTTTAAAAGCGGAGCCTCCTAATAAAAAATTTAAAAAAATAACTTTTTATCCAACTTACCCCGTATAGAAATTAATTGAACTGAATTAACCGCCGTAAATTCTATTGTCTTTAAATTTCAAAAAAGCCAAAGCTTTGTTATTCTTAAAGCATTTAAGTACATTTGAATCAATTCAAAATGGAAAGTAAATTTTTGCTTTTTAGAATATTGTGCCACCTCATTTTTACCTTATAAAAAACGTCTTTGCATTTTTAAATTTATGATCATAAGTTCTTTTCATTTAAATTAATCCTAAAATATATATATATTTTTAATTCTATGATTTTTTTTATTATTATCATAATCCAAATAAAGTTTACATTTTAAACATTGTAATAGAAAATTTTCAAAAAAATACGGTTTTTAAAAAGTTAAGCAAAAATTTACGATTCATTTTTAAATTGATCTAAATGTACGTAAATGCTTTAAGAATAACAAAGGTTTGACATTTTTTTAAATTTAGGGGTAATAAGAATAATTTACGGTAGTAAATTTAGTTTGATCTAATCTATATACGGGGTGTGTTGGAAAAGTAATTTTTTTTCCAATTTTTTAATAAAAAATATGACATAACTTTTCATTCTAAAAAGCTTTCTTAATAATATTTTTCTCTAAGTTCAAAAATAAAGGTAGTTTTCTCTTGTGTCGTATTCGTTAATTTGCACCTACCTTGTATACGCTATGGTTATTAAAATTTTGATTGGTGTTTCGTGAGTTTCGCTGTATGCAGATATTTTCGTCGAGAATAAAATTTATGAATTTTCAAAAATCAAAATTAAAAAGTTCTCAATATGGTTCAACATTTCTGGCGGTCACTGTATAAATGCTTTTTCTACTTCCTAACCTTGTTGTAACAATTGAAAAACAAACGAACGCAATGAAAATCAAATGCAAAAGACGCAATAAACCTTGCGGAATATAAATTACCAATTTTCTTGCAGCCCTGTAATTTCGCACAATGCATGATTGATATTTACATTCGACGATGTTTGCTATTTGTCTACATGGTAACAACTTTATTTGCCAATCATTGTTGTATGGCAAATACGAAAAATATGATATCGCTAACATCGTTTGCATGTAAAATGCAACAAAATGTACCTAGGCGAAAATGCAGAATCTTTATTATTTCGCCAATTCTTATTGGTATTCATGTTGTAAAACTTAAATCTTTTAAATCAAAGCTAATAAATCAAACTATACGGTGTGCTCTTTTAAAGATTTATGCGAACAGTTTGCAAGGTTTTATTTATACTAAGATATAAAGAGGTTGTGGGTTTGTTTGTAGCCGCTAATCTTCGGAAGTATTGAACATATCATAAAAATTATTTCACAATCAAAAAGCTACACTATTCAGGAGTGTTATAGGCTATATTTTACTATGATTAAACAAAAATTTCAGACATTAACATTAAAACAAAAACAT